>UELX01006162.1:0-11556 GCA_900480035.1 Eupelmus urozonus | reverse complement strand
AATTATATGGTTCGGAATCCGAGGTGGCATCATATAGAACTGACTTTTAAGATAGAATCTTACAGTTAGGGGCCGTCTTAAACATATTAATATATTGATAATAATATATCAATATATAAATAATAATGTTTGCAATAACAATAAAAAAGTAAAACTTATAAATTCTTCTGTAATAATTATATAACAAAATTTGCTTTAGGTATTCAATTACAAAATATGGATATATATTTTAACTTTGACCATAGTAGCATCGATCACCGTCACTATGATAAAAATCAGAATAAAAAATGTAGATCGATGGCAGAATTATTTTATTGAAAGTTTTATACATATTTGGGGTATATACTGTCAACAAGGACTACCAGGTGAGTAATAATAAATATAAAAAATCAAGATATTACATTAAAAAGTCATTAATATATCTCTTATTAGTAATTTTCATAACTTTTTTTGTAATTTCAGAGCAACCAAATACATCGTCATTAAGAGTTGCATATGTATCCCTTGTTAGTTCTTCTATTGTTCTTCTGGCTGTCTTTTCAGGATCCATAATCAGTAACCTTGCTACATTGACACCTGCTCTACCATTTACTTCTTTCAGTGAATTCGCAAGTCTTGGAACATACAAGCTTGTAGTCATGCAAAATAGCATTGATGAAGATTACTTTCTTGTAAGAATACAAAATTATAAAAGCATTTTATATCAAATTGTAATGTTAAAAATATAAGGTAATTAATTTTTATTAGCAATCACCTGATCCGACCCTAATGGAAATTGCAAAACTAATGGAACCACACGATGATTTACCAATTAATGCAATCGAAGCATTCAAACAGGTACTTAGATTTTTCAAAGAATATCTATAGTTTCTAAAAAAATATTTTTAACTCTATTGTAATATAAACCTCTTTCCACGATTAAAAGTAGTGTAGAAAATTGCAAATTTTGAAGATGATTAAGAAGTATGTTATTATGCTTTTTATATATAGTGCATTCATTATAAAAATTACGACGTGTAACAAAAGGAGAATCTACAATTCTGACTCGGGTTAAACTATACAAGTACCCAAGGCAGAATGTTGAAGATACTTCATCCTTATAAGATAGATCATTTTCTTTCCTTGTATAATTTTCTAATATGTTATTAATTTAAGCAAAGTAATCTCAATTAAAATAGTAATAACAGTTTTTTCAACTAATTTAGATCTGCCAAAAAAAATCAGCATTGTTCATAGGCGAAAGGAAGCAACAAGAGGTAGCGGAACATATACCATGTGAATATATTGGCATACACACTGGAGAAACTCGATATACAGCCATACCACTGAGGAAAAATAATCCGCTTACAAATTTTCTAAATTAACAGTAAGTATTACATTTTCTTACTAATATGAGTAATATTTTATTTCCCTTTGTGACTCAGCCCCCTTTTTCTCTAACAGCATCATCAGATTCGTAGAATATGGCCTCATTAAGCGTACGAAGAACCTTTATGATGTTAGAAAGACTTTTAATCCGCCCCAATTGTTTAATCCTGTTGGACTGCAGGGCATTGGTCAACTTTTTATAATATTAATGTCTGGTATTGTTATAAGTTTAATTTTATTGCTGCTGGAGATTGCAAGTTGCAAATTTAATAGTTTTTCAGCCAATAAAATAATTAGAAATATCGATCTGTCGGAGTATAAAACAATTCAATGATAATTGACTTGAGATTTTTTACGAAGGTATTTAAGATTTTTTAAATTTTATTTTGTAATATTAATTATTAGAATTTTTATCTCTCTTATGATCACAATTAAGCGTTTTTAGAATTGTTTCACTATCTTTTTCAATATAGTAAATATAAGGTAAAAATGATGTGTAAAAAAATAAATATTTTGTTGTTACTGATTGATTGTATTATTTATTAATGCATCATAAAAATTATCTTTGTAATTGAACTTCCTGTTGTTACATATTTCAACTTCTTTACAACACTGCTTAAACATGTTAAAAAAATAATTCCCTTTATAAATCTTTACAGCAAATTAGAGATTACACTAATAAGTAAATTAGCTTAATAAAAAAGTTTCATGATTTTTACTTCAAACTAAAATCTGATTCACAATTTTTGTTTCTCCATCAATCTTGTCACATCCTCGATCTGTTCTTGCAGCTGCTTCCGACGCTGTTCCTTCAGAGTCTGCGTCCTTCTTTCCACCTCTTGTCTAACCTTCTCTACCTCCCGTTTTATCAAATCATCAATGTTCGGACGTGGTTCTCCGATGCTGATTTTTTTCGGCTGCAAGGCTCGTTCCTCGCTCGTCCTGCTCGGCTTACATAAGTGGCGTCCAAAGCAAGCCTCCACAGGGATGCTGTAAATTGGCACCACGGTCCATTCGACCCTGCATATTTCACCTCTTATTAAAGTATGGAGGATGACGTTGCCAAGAGGGTAGACGTCGTGACCGAAGTTACTCTTAAGTTTAGCTTGCCGATTAATTCCAAGGGTAGCTGAGCTCAGACCTTCCCTTGCTATTTGCTGCCAGAGATCCTCTCGCAAAAGGTTGGCTTCCATCAAGGGATTCAGATGACAGATGACGTCGAGCCCGTCAATATTGGCAGCGATACTCTTCAAATTATGTAGACGTTCGCATTGATGATTGTCGGGAATATTTTCCTTGTTGGAAGTATCGATTTCTCTATGATCTGCTTTCGCATGCTTCAGCTTTGAAGAATCGTGACAATTATTTTTACGCGCCGTCTTCAAACTATTCAGCGTAGCATCTCGTGCTATTGTCTTTGCCTTTGACATTTTCTTTAATTGGGGTATGCAAACTTTATTATCGGTAATGCTGGCAGACTTTCCAACGTCCTTTTCTACAAATGCTTTGCTCTCCATTTTTACAATTATTAACTAAGAAAATCCTTACTCACTATTTTTACAAAATGGATTATAGATTCGTTCTTGCTCTGGCAACACTTCCAACTGTTTCGTTACTTGCAGTTCGGACCATTATATACCGACTTAGACGCCCCCTCTACTATATTCACAACCCCCAAATTTTTCTTATACCTATATATAATAAATATAAGAGAAAGATTTCAATTGTACACATAATACAGTTATAGCTCTTTAATCCTTACAAGATATTTCAAGTTAACCTGAATTCTAAGAATATTTTAGTATTATATCTACACTTTCGCAATATAGATAACTTCATGTACTTATTTATTAAAATAGACCTTCATTTTGTTTTAAATAACTTTGTTCGAAATAGAATAACTTTTAAAATGCAATGATTATTATTCTCTATCTTAGAATTAAGTACTTCTTGCAAAAAGGAATTTTAAATAATTACCAAAATATCAAAATTATTTTAATTTTTTTAAACTGTAAAATTTTTAACAAAAATTTTTACAAGCATGTTATTGTTATTAGTGTTTTGTATACACAATTTTAATTTTACCACGTATTCTTTTTTTAGTAAACTAAAGGAGAGACAAAGATAAGTTTACTTATTATTTCATAACAATATTGTGTTTTTAAAATATGCAAAATTATAAACGTTTACATTTTTAACTCTGAAGGAAATAATAATATTTTATTTAATAAAATTTCGAATTATATGGCCTGAGGTCCTATAGATACCTGAGCTCAAGAAAATTGAAGTAATAACGGTCTCGTGGTACTCAACTAATTTTGAATATAAGAGCCTAAAGTGACACGCCAAAAGGCCGAAAATTCAGGGATAGATATATGATGCACTAAAGGAAAATATTGTAATAGTATATTACTCACCTAGAGAACAAAAGTAAAGAATGTCCTAGATTGCCCAAGTCTAAGCCCAAGATAATGTCAAACATGCAATCTGAGGCATTCTTTCTTTTCTCATATAGTGCGTATACTATTTTTTTGTCTGGCGAGGGCAAAATTTCAATCTTTATGGTGCCTTAAGAAAAGTGGTACTTTCGGCCCACTGGATAAATAACGGATTTTTTTTTCTACATATATAGTAGGAGTAGCATCAGAACGAAATGTTTTTATAAATGCCTTACGCATTATCACATGCAAATTTTATGAACGCTGAGTGGAAATATTTTGTTGTTAATTACTTATGTGATGTATGTATTGAAATAATGTTTCCATAAGCAAAAATAAACTCTTTGGATTTAAACTATTTTGGTGACAAATAACTATTTTGCCAATAAATGCATCTGAAATCTGAAAACAGTAATTTATTTTAGCGCTCGTGTATAGAGCCAATATATTGTATAATCCCAGAGTACTGAAAGTCATCCATTTTACAAAATATTTTTAAATTAGAGCAAAGAACTAAACAAAAAATTATATAGAATTATTTTTAAACCTATTTCAGTACAAAATATCAGCATTAAAACAAATATTTGCATCTCCGGATAGGCCTTGTACTCAATAGAAGTATGATGAAGGTAAGCCTAAATTAAATGTGACTTTCCATCAAGAAATATTTTTCTTGGCTGGCATTGATCTACGTGATAAAATCAACCCTTAACGCTTTATGAGATAATACTTCCTCTCTTTACAAGTAAAAAATAATTTTAAAACGCTGAATTTTATAATTGAACACTTTTGATATACATTAAATATATACATTATAACCTTTTTCAAAATCTTATACATTAGTGTACTAATGTAAAATGCAAAAATACATATAAATATTGGAATAAAATGCTTCCTTTTCGTTTTAAGCGAAGTTCAATTATTAAATTCCTCGTGAATCATGTTGATTCTATCTGTCCTGCTTTGCGCGATAAATATCCCACTCGAGATCGCGTCCGATAGAGGCACTTAATAGACCCTATACTTGCTAATGCATGTGTACGTGTGTACAGGTGTGTATGAACTTACATGAATGTGCTCTCGGGTTTGTATGTGTGTGTGTGTCTCGACACTTGATGTTTAACGGAAGCAAACCCTTGGTCAGTGTTTTTCCCACCCTCGTTGCTACAAGCCAAGTCATAATTTAAATATTCGTTAAATACCTTTAAAGTACAGCCGAGGCGGCTGGGCATAATGATTTTATTGAATTTATTAATTACGACTATTATGTTGGCTTCTTCGTTAGCGGTTAACATTAACGTTTATAAAGTATCCGACGCCTACATTAATTTGATAAAGGATTTAAAGCTATTTTATAATGCCAGTAGCGTCTTCATCATTTATGACAATTTTAATGAAAGTAAGATTTTTATCTAATTATTTCCTTTCGTATGGACTTTATTTTATTTATATTAATGAGCTTTTTATGAGAAAAATACTTCATTTTCATTATTGTTTATTATTAATTTATTCGTTTAAAAAAAAAGGAGTTGTTAAGAGTTTACTAAATATCTCTGTATTTTATGAAAAAATTAAAAGTTTTCACTAGATTTTTAAAAAACTTTGACCTACTATTATTCACTTTTTATTTAAAAATAAATTAGTCATATTCGTAGATCAAAGTTTTCTAAAAATCTAGTGAAAAATTTAAATTTTTTCATAAAATAAAATCGTTTGCTCGTTCCTAAATCTAGCGGAGACAACTTTTCTTTTTTCGCAAAAACAATTACACTTTAAGTTACAGCGAAAATTCTGATTAGACAAGGATAGAGATATCCGGAGGACTCTTAAAAAAAGAAGAAATATTTAAATTATATAATCTACTCAAAATTTAGTTGTGCGGCTAAACTTTTGAGAATACAGATTATTTTTTTTAAATTTGTCAAAATTATTTTTAATGTTTTTATAAAAGCCTATATAATTGTTAAATTTATATAAACAAAAGGTACTACCGTAATATGCGAAATCGAATAAATTTATTGGCTTTAAAAATAATATTCTTTTAATTCAAAGTATAAAAAATGCTAATACGAACTGATAGCTTAGCCACACCATCTAGAAGTAATTCAGAAATAAATATTAAATTGAGAATGAAAGAATGCATAGTAGATCTAAAATATTTGCAGATATTTTAGCGACGACAATACTTTTTCAAAACGTGCGGCAACTATCAGCAAAAAGATTATTTTCGCAAGTACTCCGACACTCGGAGCTAAGCGAGCGCTATAACAGCACCTTCTCCAAATACCCACGGCAGCTGTTTATCCTACCGCTGGAGAGCGAGAGTGACCTGACTGGCTTCGCTGATTTCAGCAGGTACCACATACTCTCATTTCACATATGGTTCGTCGTCTTTTGGAGCCGGGAAAATCGGTACTTAAGCGATTTCTGCCGAAAGCCGGACAAAAATCGTTTTCACCTTAAATTCGACACTCGCATGCTCGTCAAGTGCTATGACGATCCAAATCTACGTGAGTGGTATACCGTCAATAATCAAGCCGAGGTGCTCACAAACGATCTAATGACGTGGAAGCCTGAAACGGGATTGAGATTAAACACTGAGAAGAATCTTTATCAGCGGCGAACCAATGCAGCCGGCACTGTGCTCAAAGTTTCCACAATGAAGGTCTGAAATGTTTAGGAGTATTATTAATTTTGAATTATGACATAATTCTTGCTTTTATTTACGTCCTGGTTTAAAATTTATTATGTAATAAAATAAAATAATGTTTTCATGAAATAGTATAATGAGCAAATAAGGAGGAAAATTGTCACTCCTTCCCATATTACGCATTATTTTTTTTTTTATGGTGAGCCTTTTTTTGTATGCGGAAAAGCAATTGATAATGTAAGACTTTTCAATGTTTATTATTTCAATTTATCATTATTATTTTTTCCAAATTTCAAATTTTTTAATATTTTTTAAAATTTTAATTATCTTAGAGTAGCAGACAAAAAACTACTTTTTCTTCCGCTGCTGCTTTTCATTTTACTCTTACGTTTCCTCCTACTACATAGACAATTTTTTTAAATCGTTTTGCGTAAACGAAAAGGGCTTTTTTATGTACATGGTTAAAAAAAGTAATTGCTGACCTCATATGTTTAATATTGAGCAAGAAAATGTTACAATTTTACAGAAAAATGAAAAATATTTATTAATTCTTTTCAGTTTTCTATAAAATATATTTTTTTTGTTATTTTTAAGTCTGAGAGATCGGCAATTAATTTTTTATAAAAATCATTACTTTATTCAATATTATACCTCAAATTTTTTAATTTGATAAATATATTTGATAAATTTTTTAATTTGATAATATAGATATTCAACCATCTCTTATTCAATGCTTTACTCTATGAGTATTACCCTAGTAGAGATGATTTCATTTAATGGCTAGTTAATAGCTAGGAAAAATGGATTCAATGCTATTTCTTAACCTCTAACCATTTTAAATGAGCAAATTTCTACCAGGGTATAATTTCTTATTAATAATATATAGTATATTTTATTAATAGATATAAGTAAATAATAGAATTACCTGTATAATAAGAATTTTGAAAAAAAATTTGGAGTTTAATACGATTTTAATTCTCTATACAGGAACTTCCTAATTTTCTGACAACTAATCCGGATGGAGAAGATTTCGCGCTGTTTACAAAAATGATGATAGAATTGGCCGATCATATGAATTTTCATATAGAATTCATTTCATCCAATGAGATTTATGGTTTCTGGAATCAGAAGGAAAATAAATGGTCTGGAATATTAGGAAAGCTTCAATCGAACGAAATCGATGTCGCGATTGCAGAAATCACGATGACAAAAGAAAGACTTGATGCATTCGATTTCGCCTGTCCCCTTCTCTTATCTCAAGCTAAACTTTTTATCAAAGAACCAGGCTATGCAGATTTTAGATGGAATGCTTACTTAAAGGTAGATTTATTGTAACAAATGTTAATATTTATTTAATTTTTAATTTTATGGAATAATCTGAATTTTGATTGTAGGCTTTTAACTATAATATTTGGTTGTCGTTGATAATATTGATGATATTATCAGCAATTTTACTAACGTACATGAAAACGAAAATTAATAAAGTATCTAGTTTAAAAAATTATTTAGTGGAAAGTCATTTGTACGTTTGGGGTATTTATTGCCAACAAGGGTTATCAGGTTTGCTAAATTACAACACTTTATAAAGTTAAAATATTAAAATATTAAATAACTTTTTTTTGTTGTTTTAGAATTTCCAGACTCTTCCTCACTGAGAATAGCATACGTCTCAATATTTTTCTCAGCTATTGTTCTATCAGCCATTTATTCAGCTTCTATAATCAGCTATTTGACAATTTTTTCTCCGACGTTACCTTTTAATACTTTACCAAAATATGTGAGGGACGGATCATACAAACTTACAGTCATTCGTGATAGCGCCGAACATGAAATGTTTATGGTACGATTCATATGCAAAATGAAAATTAATCACATTTTTATTTTAATTTATTTTTACACAGAACTCAGAAGATCACATTTTACAAAAGATGAATAAGCTGATGGTTAAAGATGCAGACTTGCCTATAAATGATGTAGAAGCCTTTGAACAGGTAAAAGAAAACTAAAATTTCATAAATCTAACAAATACTTATTGAATTCCTGAATTAAAATATAATCTAACGTTTAAAATTTAAGTAGATATTTCCATCAAGGAAGTATTCGGTTCATAAAATATTCTTTTAGAAAAATAATGATTAAACCAATAAATTTTTTATTTATTAATTTTACTAAAAATTATTTTAAAGAATAATATATTATAAAAATCAACTAGTATTTAATTTGATAGAGTTCTTATTAATTTTCTAGATAGTAATTAGGTTTTAATAAAAATAAACATTAGATAAAACAGCAAACATTTAGTTGAAAATAAAAAGTTTCAAAACTTTACTATAGAGACTGTGTGTTTGTTTTAATTGTAGGTTTGCCGAGCAAGGGTAGCTTATTATTCTAATGACGCTATGAAGAGTAAAATGGGTGACACGATTCCCTGCAAACTAATTGGTATAGCGACCGGAAGAGTTGACAACTTGGCATTTGCTTTGACTAAAAATAATCCTTATACGGAATTCATTAACTACAAGTAAGAGCACATAATTAACACACTTTAAGTGTTAATCATATTTAATCATATATAGCTTTGCACTACTCCATTTAAAGCAATTATTACCTTATATGCTAATTGAATGTGTTTTGAGAAGTTTTACAAAATTTTATCAAAATTAATTTTTAATTAAAAAATGTTTAGTTAATATTTTAATGTGATAAAAAATTAAAAACACAAGATTTTAATTAAATTTATTTTCAAATTAAAACAACTGGTTAATTGATCAAAATTTTGCAAAAGTATTCTCAATAATAAAATTTAATTTTACCTAATATTTTGTAATTTTTTGGTAAAACGTTGTAATTGTTATAAACATGGTAAGTAATGACTACCCTAAATTAAAAAGAAACTATTAGAGAAATTAGTCTGCATAATCGACTGATCATTTTAGAGTAATCATATAGTTTAAAATGAAAATCAATTTTTTCTTTAAACCATAGACAGGGGAAAAATATTTATTCAATACAATAAAAGTTAATCAATTAATTCAAAAATGTTTTGAATTTAAATGATGTAATTGATTCAATTAAGTGATAAATATTTTTCTCAGAGTATGTTTATAAATACCAAAAACAATTTTTTCCAATTTTCGTGATAACATTTTCTTAATATAATTAAAAAATACATATAATAATCAAGAATATAACCAATCAATTGATTTTTCTAATAATTTTTAATGAATTCTTTTGAAACTTACCTACAAATTAATCAGATAAATTGCATTTACAGCATTCTTAGATTTCAAGATAGCGGAATAATGCAACGAATGAAAAAAATGTATTTTAAGAAACCAATAAAGCCAACGAAAGTCTACGACGCTGTTGGACTTTGGGGGATCGCACCTTTAATTCTGATACTAATTTTTGGAACTGTATTAAGTGTTTTTCTGTTATTACTAGAATACATTCACTTTTATAAACGACGATACAACACCAGCTATTTCAACGGTATTATGCCTTTTCACAATTCTCAAGAAATCGCAACTTGGAGGTATAAAAGAGAGTATTCCAAACAAATGCATAGTTGACTCTGATAGGTTATTATTATGACAGTCTTAGAAGAAAAATACAACACAAATGAAGAAATTGTGAAATCATACGTTAAATAAACTTCACAAGGAAGTTAATATTTTTAAAATAAACAAGGATTGAATGAAAGAAATCTGTTTTATAAAAATCGAATTTATTATTAAATTACCTATAAATATGTTGTTTTCTTTCCCTATAATAAATAAGACTTATCAATATTAACTGATAATAATCTAAATTAACATGATAATAATAACGCCATAGAAAATTGCACGTGCAAATGAAAAATTTGTATTCTACAAAAAATTCAGTACCGCTTTGTAATGATACTTTTTATGTATGTACCTCCAGAAAAAATAAAATTCGCTTACAATCTATCTTATTCTTCTTATAACTACTAGTGAAATTACTATAATAAATTATTATATTAACGTGACGAGATAACGTTTTAAAAAGATTCAAAAGTTTTCTCACAAATAAGAAAGATTCTAGCAATTTCATTATGTAGGTCTTCATATCCAACCAAAGTACGTAACAATAGAACTTGAAAATTGAACCTTTACCAAAGATTCGTATAAGATGTGAGAGAATGAGGTTTTTGATCTTGTATATTGTAAAAATATAATATTTCGAGATGTCACGGAAGTTAAAAAACTTTATTTCAATAAATAAAATATGAACAAATAAATTTGCTGGTAGATAAAAATGATTCATCATGTATTTAAATATCGAGTTCGTAGGCTACGGGAGGAGTATACATTGAGGAAGAAACCACCTCGGATAGAGAGGAGACGCTAATATTTCTTGCTCCAACTGCTTATTGTTTCGATCTTCTTTGACATAAGGTATAAAAATGCTAAGCAAGAAACAAATACACATCACAAACAGCAAGTGTTTTAAGCATTTACGGCCTTTGTAAAATAATAAAATTCAGTTTATCTAAAATAAAAAACATAAGTTTGAAATTAAGTTATATAAATTAAGCCCATCAAGCTATGAATTTCATGTTAATTTTTATACTGGAAATTTTAGGCGGCATTTCAGATAAATATTAAATAGATATGAAATATACATCTAATAATAAATATATATTTAAGTAAAACAAATGTCTATCGGAAACACTGTATTTAACATATTGTTATAAAACTCTCTAATAAAAAGTGAGTACTTATATTCACTTATTAGAAAAGTGAATCTTTATTCTATATTCCAGTCAGAGAACATAGAAATATTTCCTCTTCATAACAGAAGGTCGGATTGGGCTAAATCGAAGCCAGACTTGAGGGTTGGTTAGTAGGCCCCCCATAAGGCAGGTGCACCTGCCATGGCGGTAGATTGGCCATAGAGCGCCGCTATCCTATCTACTACAACCAGTTTCCTGGAGGACCGAACTAACCCTCAACTATACAGCTTCAAGTAAAAACCTAACCATACCTTCTATTATGGAGAGAAAATATTTTTTTGTCACACAGGCACGATTTTCGCGCTTTTTGCTACCTAAAATGAGAGCTAAAAGTGCCCATTTTC
>UELX01006161.1:0-11557 GCA_900480035.1 Eupelmus urozonus | reverse complement strand
GTATGTATGTGTATATATTGCCCGCCAGTCTGAAAATGGTCACTTAAGGCCTGCTTTTGGGGGCAATAAAACGCGAAAATCGTGATTGTGTGACATAAATAACATTTTAAAACAGATTAGAGAGTTTATAAATTTTCATTTTAAAGAAATTTTAATCCTATAGATATTTTTCGAACTTTTTTATTGTTTTTAGATGAAAATTGATGCTGTCAAGGTCTATAATTAAAATGAACTTAATATCACTTTTACACCATTAAAATTACTTTCACTTAAAATATACTTTTTATGACACCATTAAAGCTCATTTATTTTTAATAAATTTAATTTTTGGATATTTATCAATTTGCTTCAAATTGAACATCATTTGAAATTTATTAAAGCAATATTTAAACATTAAATTGAAATAACTTTTACTTATTATTGATTAAGAAAAATTTTACCTTAACTCAAAACTAATTCGACAATATTTATGGAAAATAGATTTTAATGACTTTTTAAAAGATTGTTTTTATTATCTACAAATACAAACTTTAATAAGCAGAGTGACTAACATTGTAGTACTTTTGAAATCTAATTTCACTCATTAAGAACGTGTTATTTGTTATGCAGAGAAGTTACATCATATTTTTTTTAATTAGAGAAATAAAAGCTAAAAATTTTTACAAAAAATTATTATTTATGTACAATTTTAAGAGGATGTTACTCTATTCCTTCCAAAACCTAAAAAATTAATTCTTTTCATTCGCTTTTTAATTTTGATAAAACGTCTCATCCTTGCTCATGCGCGTGATATTTCTTTTAACGTAATGAATTACATTAAAAATAGTGGTTTCCTTAATGACTGATAAGGCTTTAATATTGCCTTAGGAATAGTATGTGATACTAGTTTCTTAGGGCATAATTCTGACCTGTTAAATTTTAACTACATTTAAATGAATGTGTCTACGAGCAATTAAGGGTCGCCGTTGCGACCGTAAGGCAATAATAATATACTTTAAAGTACCTCATAATTAGACCAACTTCAATAACTCTGACGAGTTTAAAATTTCTTATAAATCTTTGCTAATAATTTTATCAAAAACTATATACCCAATCTTTATCCCGCAAACAAAACCTTTAAAATAAAAAAAAGTCAACACCATAAAACTCTAGAATCAAAAACTTTCCTACCACCCCATCCCTCCAATCCAGCGCCACATCTTCCCTAAACCCCCAGTAAAAAAAAGACATCGGCACTTCTCCAGCCACACCGCAACAGCCAGCCACGGGCGCGAAGCCATCGCGCTCAATCAGCTTATATCCAAGTGCGGGCACGCGCGAGCGCGCAGCAAATCCGGATTATACGCAGATGGCCGGCGATTCGATAGCCGTGTCGCATCAGCAGCTCGTATCAAGTCGAGCGCAAGCGCGACTCTCGTCTTTCGCTCCTCGTCTCTCTCTCTCACTCTGGCCGCCCCCCTCATTATTGCGCGCCGAGGGCGAGCTGTGCAAGCAATTAGCGCCGCGAGCCAACCGGATTAAACGCGCCGAAACGGATGAGGATTGAGAGCGTCCTGGCACTGTAGGTGCGCGCCTGCTGAGTCGGACTGATCGCGGCTGAATTGGGAATCGGAGATTATTGGAAGTGGATTTTTTGGTTGGGGAGAAGGGTAGTGCTGTTGCGGTTGAAGCGCTGCGGTAGGATGGCGATGTTGATTGGATAGTTGAGTTTTGCGTTTGAATATGGAAGCGGTCCTGTGGCTTTTCGTGGAAACGGATTGGCATTTTTTTGAAGATTGAGTTTGGGTCATTTTTGGGAAGGTGTGCCGAAAGGGAATGATAAAATATATAGACTGAATTATATTTTCGCAAATTATTAGTATCTCTTGATAACAGTTATTTTTTTAGTGAAATTAATAATGAAAACTAAAAAAAATTATTTTTAGACCGTTTTAGTTTCTAAATTTTTCGAGTAACTGGTACATTTAACTAGTACGTAACAAGAGAAAAGAGTAAATCTCAAAATTATAAGTATAATTGTATTGGTTTTTAATGTTTGAACGAATTAACTGTGTGTTAGATTTCAACTCGTTCCGTCTAATTTCTGGCGTACGACAAATTTTCTTTCTGGGAACAGCCACAGAATTTCATGCAGTTGATTAAAAAAATGTGAAAAGTGAATTATTTTTTTAGAAAATTGTTGCATATTTAATTTTAGTGTTTTGAAAATATTTTTCATTAAACAATAATGATAATCTTATTCAATAAAATAGTATAATATTAAAATTGTATACTTTTACTTAGCAATGCTAAAGTTGAAATCTAAAATTCGTAAATAAAATAATACGTAACTTTCTGTCAATGATCGCAGAACTACTCAACTTTGCTTTTCATATCTGACATATATGTATATAGATACAATACCGATACTTGTCTAATATTTCGGCGAACATAAAATGGATAGTTCATTTATTATGCCAAGGATTCCGATATAAATGATATATGAATGCATGAATTTCAAAAAGTACTCATAAACTAGAAAAATATCTAATACAGATATATGAGAATATGCTGTGAAGTAAAAAATATATATGTATATTCTAAGCTACAGAAAGCTTAATGGCATTTTCGACGTATAATACATTTGGATGACAGCGAAGATCTTAGCAAAAGATATTTTATTTGTTGCTCATATGATAATAAACTAGAGAAATGCTTTTTTTAATTATTAGCAGCTTTTTATAAAGAGCGGCGGCTGAACTATATAGCCTTATTTATTTATCTTTTAACTTTTAAGATTAAATGCTTCAGTGCAATAAAGTATTTGAATGCGTATAAGAGCTGAATTATTTAGGCTAAGTACGTCTATAAATTTGGTTAAGATATGCGAACGTATTCGCAGATAGTAATTTAAGATAAACATTATGATTTCTACGTGTGATAATGCATCAATGTAGACTGATTTTTTTCTTAATTTAAAGATAATTGGATATCGGATAGAAAATTAAGGGATTTAAATGTATGAAGAGCTCGGGTAGTCTCATGTTATGTTTTTACTGCGAAGGAGCAAATTGGATTACGATCAAGCTCTTTCGAATGCCAGCTAAAGTTTAAAAGTCGATTTAACAAAAAAAGGTCTATGAATAATTCAATACATTTACTTTAATCAGGATGATAAAAAAGTTTCTAAGTTTAACACGATTGTCTTTAGATCTCATTTTCAAGTAATTTTCGCTTAAAAGTCTTTTTTAAGATAATCCTAGTCCTGAAGTTCGAAAAAAAAAAAACGAATATATGTACAAAGTGCTCTATTTTACTAAACTCTGTACCTATTATTGAATCCAACACACTTGTCTCATGAACTTCAAAAACATGAAAAAACAAATAAATAATATAACAATCAAACATCAATAAGGTTCCCCGCCCCCAAAATTTCACATCATCTAGCAGCAGCCAAAGCATCCCAAAAAAGCAAGCACAGCGAGTCGCGGCTAAAAGTACAGCAAACGCAAAAGTTCGGTCGTCCCACTTGGACGTCCAGCAGCAAAAGTTGCTCGAAAAGTTTTGGAGAAAGCAGCCGAAAAGCGAGCATCGAGTGAGAGAGGGAGAGAGAGAGAGAGAGAGAGAGAGAGAGAGACTCTATATCGTCCTTCAAAATCCAGGGAGATGCGCGCGCCTGAGCACGAGGATGATCCTTTCGTGGCGTGCACGAGCTGAGAGAGTAATGGATTTTTGAAGCGCACCCCCCGGAAGGATCGAGCTGCAGGCAGGGCGCAACGATTCCATCCACGCGCGTGGCCGGGCGCATCAGAGTGCCGTGTACACGGCGAAAAAGGAAGAGTCATCTTGCTGAATCTTGTGGTGAAATAAGGGATAGAGATAGTAGCAGAGAGAGAGAAAGAGAGAGAGAGAGAGAGAGAGAGAGAGAGAGAGAGGCCGAAGCGAACGAGGATGCGAAAGCGGAAGAGTCGAAGGTTAAGGATAGAATGGCTAAAAATAGAGTGGAATTTTGTTGAAAGCTTTTGCTTTTTTTTTTTTTTTAAGGAAGGAATTGATTTATGGTCTGAATTTTTGCCGGAAATTACGGGACGCTAAATTTTGGTTTGAAGGAAGGAGTTATTAAATTAAGATTATCAATAAGGCGGTTCGGATTCTCACGGCAAACAGAGTACATTATGATATTGTTCGATATTGATAACATTTCGATTTCATTTTTCATAGAAATCAGTAATAATGTTCAATCTCAAAGCGATCTGCTTAAAAATTATCTAAGCAAAAATAATATAATTTCGATCTTTTAATTCAGGATTTCACAATTACTATTCTCGTACAACTTATCCAACTGTCGAATTTTCGTAAGTTTAAAAAAAGAAAGTCACCTCGAAACCAAGATGGTGCTCAGCTTCTTCTGACGATGATCCCCGTGAACATTAGGCCGAACTGTCCGCAATCCCTCTTAATGGTCCCAGCCTCTTCCTCAACACTCGCCGACGAACGATCGTCTCCTCGCGGACCGAACCATAAAACGGATTACCGAACACTCGTCAGCGAATAGAAAATCTCGAGCACCCAGTATACCAACGACTAAGAGACAGACAGAGAGAGAGGAGAGAGAGGAGAGAGAGGAGAGAAAGAGAGAGAAAGAAAGAGGAAGAGAAAGCGCGCGTGACACGTGTGTGCGTGCACCAAAAATGATCGCGACTATGTCATCGGGACCTAACCTCCAGCAGAGTCCGCGCCGCGGCCGCCGCTGCGGCAGCGTATGATTCGGACGACGGGAGAATAGACAGGCTGCACAGTCTCCGGTCCACGGGGCTCGGATATATATATATATACGCGCGCTCCTTCTCTCTCTCACTCCTGCCACTGCTGTACACTGGCACGCACTGCACCCACGACTGACACCGCTCGTGCCGAAGACTCCCTTCCCACCCCCAGCAAAGCGCGCGCAACTCGCCAGAGGGCGACACTATTAGGCGCAAACTCGAGCCCCCTCCCCCCACGCGCGAGCTGCGAGGGTGGGACGTAAGGATGCGGGGAGGTGGCTGGAGGAGTGCGAGAGGGGCTGGATATCGCGGCTGAGAGAAAGGAAGAGAGAGGATTTTTGGGGGAGAGCGAGGGGTCAAGGATGCGGGGAGAGTGGACAGTTGGCTGCTTTTCGATTGGGCTTGGAGATTTGGATGGCTGATTGCGAGGGGCTGACTTGTTTGGGAGAATTTACTTTTCAGTGGAAATGGTTATTTCGGCTGTTGTTTTTCTAAACTTTTGTCTCGCTGCTATATTGAAATTAGTGATTTTTCATTAATTCGATTTTTTTTATTCCTGACGGGTATGGTCCTAGGACCATGTCCCCATTATTAATTCGATTCTGCTGATTTTAAATTGAAAGGAAATATTATAAATTGAAACAATAGTATTGATTTTACGTTGGCTTACTTATAAATGAATTTTTTCTCGTAATTAAATGAACAATCAATTATTACTTTTAAACCATTTTTTATTAATTTCAATTTATTCTACAAATAATTTTTTTATAATTCATTTCCGTTGCATTTAGAAGTATGTTTTGGCATTTTTAATATTATCCAGCAGACTCTAATTTACAAGGAGGGTCCAGAGTGGCCGGGAAAGGTATTTTAATGAGGCGTTGAGGGTCGATTTCTGACACCCAAAGATATGGTCCAGTACATAGTATAGTAGTCTATAATACGTAAACTTGATTATTTAAATTTACTCTGTTTTCAGAGGTATAAGCTATCTAATCTCAAAAATATGTTATTTTCTTGAAAAATAATATCGCTTGTATAGAACGCAACATTATAAATATTTGGTTTATAGAAACCTGAGAAAACTTCGATAAAATAAGACATAAGAAGCTTTAAATAGAGTATTTGCTGGTTAAAACATATTAATTCTTCAGAAAATCATAAGCAATCATAAATATCAGAAAAAGTTATGAAACATCTCCGAAAAATTTATTTAAGAAAGCAAATCATTAATCATTTTAACGCTACGTTTAATTTTATAACTTTCAAAGAACTTAATACTTTATGATAAACAAAAGCTTATTTACAGTCTGACATTCTGATTTCCATAATAATTTAGAAAATTATAGATAACAGACAACTTATTTTTTAGGACAATAACAAAACTTGTAACAACTTGTATATTTACGTGCACAGTGTTTAGTTATTCTACTAAATTATTACCAGAATGGAAATTATATAAATACCAAATCCGGAGATATTGATTTTCAGTCGTATTATTGTCAAGTCGTTACTTTTCGGACTTTATCGTTAATTATTAAAATCTGCTCGTACCCCCGATATTCTGAATTTAAAACTCGTTAATAAATCAGAATTGAGAAACATAAATTCACGTAAAATAATCATGTTTTAATTTTTATTACTTTATCAAGAGATTATTTTGTCAAATTATTAGAAGATTATTCCTCGCAAATTCAAACATGTTGAATATTTTGTTATATTCAAAAATAATTATCGTTTCGCGTTTCCATTTCCATATCAACTGTCACGTGTACTTAAATTCAGTTAATGTGGACGTGAAAACTCATCTTCGAAAATCCATGCTAAACAAAATAAATACAACAAATTATCAATGCACATTTGCCGCCATTCACTGGATTTACATAAAAGCGCAAATTTTCAATCTGACCTAAAAACGAGAGAAATAATCCATAGCACGGGACATTTACTTCAGCTTAAATCCTCATCGTTGAGTAGCAAGTGTTTTCGTTTTAGTTCCAGTTACGCATCCAATGCAGAAACCCTGTAAGTGACGAGGGAAGAATGTCACAGCCATTTAGATCGGGTGAACTCGACGTTTACGCCCGGAGAAACAGCCACGTAAGTAGTAGGATATATTTTGATCCACAGGCGCGGATTTATGTAATTTACAGCCGAGTGGATGTTTAAAGATGGGCTCGTGACAAAAGACGTCAACTCGTTGAAATTTTTTATGACTTTAGACTTAAAGTTTTACTATTAATAGAGGGGAATGAGAAAGAAATTTTGCTGATTTCCAGTCTGAACTGAATAGACTTCATTGATAAAAGCTATCTCCTGTAAGCTCTTTGAATAACAGCAATTGAACATTTTTATAAGTTGCAGATAACGAGTACGAGCGAGCAGCGTAAGTGAGATTCGATGTTCTTGGAATTAGGAAATATGTCGAGCCCGTAAAATTTTTATAGAACGCGATGCGAAAATTTAGTTTATTTTAAGGATTATCGTATCGAATAAAAAGGTAAATAAAAATAGAACGACGTTTTCGACGAATATATTGGAAAATTTATCATCTAATAAAAAAATCGTAAAATAAATGCATCTCTTTTTATTACGGGAGCGCAGCAGCCACCGTAAACATACAGCGCCGCTTTCGAGCACGCGCATCCTCAAAATTACGTGTTTAAGCAAAATATTTTTCCCTCAAGGTAATAACCACTATCTATCCATTCAAATAACCCAACTAAAGCCCAGGAGGCAAAAGCAATCGACAATTCCCCAAAGAAAATAATGACTCCTCGAAACTTTCCCCCAGCAAGCGCGTCTGTTAACGAGTGCCTATCAATGACTGAACACCGTCTCACCAGTTACCCACTCAAGCCAATTAGAGTCCCGCAACTGCAGGCTTTCAACTTCTCTCGCAACTCCTCCTCCAGCGTCGCGCTAACTCGCTGACACACATTCGCAACTCCTCGGCGCTATCATATCAGGCCAGTGCGTTGTTTGCCAAGTAAGGATCGAATGGATCTAGTCCCTAATCTGCGAGAGCGGCGAAAAAAAAGAGGAGAGAGAGAGAAAGGGAGAGATAAGCGGCAGAGGAGAGAGAGAGAGAGATAGACGGGAAATCGGAAGAGGGGGACAGGGTAAAGGGAACGAGCGGGATTTATACGGATGAAGGAGGAGATTAATTGAGCGATTGGCGAGCTGCGCTTAATTGGCGTTCGCGGGTCCAGTTTAGCGGGGCGTATATATGTGTTTTTGCGCGCGGCGATGTCGGTCGAATTGCTGTGTGCTCGGTGTAGCTTGGAAATAAGTTGAGAGTGTTTTTTGCCGCGTCTTGTTGATCTTTAGAGTTGTTTGGGGAATGGTTGGGTTTTAAAAATAGAGGGATATTGCTGAGCAGTGGTAATAGGACGAAATTGGTCAGACATGTCTATCTGCACTTGATTTTAAATTCTATTAGATCCTGATTGTACCCTAACTAATTATCACAATCATATTTACAATTTTAATCAAATAGTCCATTGTTTTGCTCAATCTTAAAGCTTATTAAATATTCAGTTGAAACTCATCGAAGCCACGCTTCGCTTATGTCCAGCACATCCGCAGAAAGAAAGAAGACGCAGCGACAAAGATAAAGAAGCGGGACAGAAGCAGAGGCGACAGGCGAATATAGGGAAGAGAGAAGCAGAGAGGAAGGGACGAGAGCGAGGATGTATCGAAGAGTCTTGGCATGCTACCAGTAATCTCCTCGGATCAGCATTACCGACACTGCAGTTTAAGCCTCGTCGCTTCGTATTCCCTCTCTTGGCTTCAACACTCGAGCTCCCGATCCCCCTTACCTATATATACGTAGAAGCGAGTTCCTCCGTCCCTTTGCCTCTGTCCATTCGCTTTTTTCCTCCCTGTCCGCTGCTTTTTCTTCGCCGACGGACAAACGCCTCGAGACGCGTTTTTAACCGGGCTATGCAAAATCAAATTGAATTTTTCTCGCGAGCGAGTTTGTGAAAAAAGGCGGATGGAATGCATTATGTTTTGTTTTTCTTTTTTAGAGCGATGGGGTAGGTTAAGAGTGCTGCTTGTTCACTTTGATGGACTGTTTTGATATTGATACAGCAGGCTAATTGGTAAAATCTCAGATTGAACTCCATTTATTTTATTTAATATCCCAAGCGTTTGAGAAAACTATTCGAATATTCATTAACTTTGGCTCGGCGAATGAAATCGTTTCGCAATCATCAACTTCAAAGCGTCGCGAGCGCTCATTAACAATTCCTCCTTTATAAACCAGCCAAACCGAGCACTCACTTAACAAAACTCCAAAAACAACCCGACCACATTTTTACCTCAAAACCGTAAACCATTTTCTATCCCTTAAAAAAAAAAGAGAAAACAAACGAAAATCGACGTCAATACGAGCGACAACGCTCGTAACGCGCGGCGACAGTCGACAGAAAGGTATAGCGCAATAAAGAAAGCGAGCGCCCGGCCGCACTTGGAAAGGCAAGAAACTTTAAAGCCCCCCGCGCTTCGACGACGAGGCGAAAGTGTCGTGCGGGGAGAGCTGTGTGGATGGGCGTGAGCGAGCCTTTCACGGCGCGGCGGCTCATAAGGCGCCGCTACTAAGTAAACTTGTCATCCCTCCTCTTCTCGCGGCTCTTTCCCGATAATGCACAACCTTCCCAGGCGGGGGAAAAACATTTTTCAGGCACGTGTGTGGGAGGTATTACGATGGTTATACACGGCTCCTGTGGGTTTTCAGCTTTTGTTTTTTTTTTTTTTTTGAGATGCGGCGCATCGAGGCCAATGTCTTTTTTGTGGCTCGCGGGTTTATTGGTGCGTGCTATCGGGGCTGAGCGAGGGAAATGAGTGGTTAAAACTCGAATTATGGCTTTTACGGTAGGTCGCGTAAAAACGTACTTTGCAGTGCGGGGGTGTAATGGTAATGTATGCATTCGCGGAGTTTTCGACATTTTATTGGTGATCGCGATAATTAATTTGTGGCTAATGGTCCGGGTAGTTTTTGTGACTCGATAAAATATTTCTCTTGTTGAAATGAACGAGAGTTAAGTAAACCGCTGATATTTCTATTGTCAATGTTGGCAGAAAAATTATTTGCTACTTCCTTCCAAGATAAGGAAGAAGCTATTTGCTGCGCCAGATTTCCCGAGAATAATGCCTCTTCGAATTTATACTTTAAAAATACACGGAGCCAGGCAACTCCAAGGTCCAAACCCTATCGATTCCAGCGCTATAAAACTTTTCAGCGCGCGCGGGCTCGCTCGCCCGCACACGGAGACATAAACCAAACAATACCTATACCCACGTCTCTGCCAGTCAGTCAACCATAAATCCACTATCGCCGTATATATTAACTCCAAAATCTCAGCCGTTCCGCCGTAAAAAAAACCCAGCAACCCTAAACATTTTGAAATAATCCAGCAGCACAACAAAAGCAGCCGTAAAAATTTACAACTGACCTCTGCGCTCGCAGGGTAAGCGCAGCGTAAAACGCACCTCGAAACTTTAGCATCGGAGAGCCCCGGAAGACGCGCTTCGAGATATCGTTGAGTTTTTAATAAAAATGCAGATGTGGTAATCGGGCTGGTACGGCGGGGAAGGTATATAGGCTCGCGAATCGAAGCCGCGGCGCGTCCGACTTTGGCCGGGCCGTGTATGCGTGTTTTGCATATAAACCGAGTGAGCGCGTCTGCTTTTATTATCCCCGTCCGTCTCTCTTCCGTGCGGGAGTTTATCTCTCTTTTCGCTGGTGAGTTGGCTGGTGGTGGCGCAGGCATTTCCGTTTCGCGGGGTGTAGGGTGTTCGTTGGGCTCTGCTTCGTGGGTGTTGTATGAAGCTGGTTTGTGGTAGTGGTATTTGGTAATATGGAGGGTTGCGAGGTGCGAGGTGAGTTATGGGGTTGGGAGGCTGACGGGTTTGGTGTTTGGGTTTTTGTTGTTTTGGAGTTGTTTTTTTGCTTCGAGGGGACCGGAGCCTTTTTTATTAATTGTGAATTATTTTATAGTAAAAAAATTCATGTAATTTTATCTTTTTATCGTTTTTTATTTAACTAACCATACTATTGTTCGAAAATTTTATTTTCAAATACATCGATCCTCATTAGTTTAATATATTTTATAAAAATTTTTCATTACATTCAGATATTCAATTGAAAAGATATTGTTGATCGCTTCGTAACATAAGCTTTTCAATTAAATCAGATATTTCTTCATCTGTCTTCATTCTTACGCCTGAAAAACCCCATTCCCTGCTAAATGCCTTCTCGCAAGTCAAACGAGCCCTAAGCTCTTACACGCAAAACGTAAAGTGCGCTCTCAACCGTAGCGCATTACGCGCATTAAATATCAAACCAACCACCAAAGCAGGAAATCGATTTTCGAATTTATTCAAAGGGAAAAGCGCCCTTTTCGCTATGCAAAAAAGAAAAGACAGCACGGATTTAACGACCGCGTTCACATTCGGAATAGCTAGACGTTATGCGCCTGACACCGATGTTATGGCCGTGTAAGCTCACCTTTTGCGAATCCTGCGAGCATTTTTTTTCCTACCTTTACGATGTCGTCCTCCGAGTTTTTTTCCAGGCGCAAGCGCGCGAATAAAAAATACGCGTTTGCCTGGTGACGGCATAAAGAAGCTAAGGGTGCATTAACGGATTAGCTGGAGACGGTGGGCACCGTGGGCTGGGAAGGATCTTCTGAAATTGTAGCCCAAGTAGTTGTTATATAGCGTTGTTCTTACACTGAGAAACCAAAGATAGTAAAAATTACGAGGTAGCTGGTAAAAATTACCAACCTACTCAGTAAAGCGATCAC
>UELX01006160.1:0-11560 GCA_900480035.1 Eupelmus urozonus | reverse complement strand
ACCAGCCAGACTTTGGCCAGACTATGAAGCCAGACTTCGGCCAGACTTTGCCCAGACTAAGCCCAGACTTTTTTTTTTACACGGGTCATTTATATTAAGGAATTTTCAAAGCCGCTTCTAACATTTTTACGTCAATTCAACACCAATGACATTCGCATACGCACTTTTACATTCATCATAAATTCAAATCAAAGCAAACTCCACTTCAACTAGAAACTAATCTCGATCGTGCTTCTGTCTTCTTAAGCACTACAAATTGAATCTTCTTTTATCCATATACGTGAAATTCGCTCTGGCTCACACATTCACACTCGCTCACATATACACATACGCGCGCTACAGCATCAATGGCATTAAAAAGAGCGGAAAAGTTGGCGCGGTAAAATGGTCGCGATTTCTTTGACCGTGAGGGCAAAAGCCGTTTATTAGACACAGAGCAAGCGAGAGAAAGAGACGAGAAGAGAGAGAGAGCGAGAGCGAGAGAGCGAGGCCAAAGAAAAGGTACACGCACAAAGCCGGATGGACGGAGCGAAAAAAGAGAGCAAAAGCGAGTTTTCCCCGGTCAAGCCCTCGAGGTGACGTTCCTTCAAAAGAGTGCAGGCGCGCGCGCGAGCGCCAGCCCTGCCTATGCTACTACCACACGTGTGCGCGCTTGCTCACTCGTTCGTTCGCCCGGAGGGGCTTTCAAGCTACTTTCATTACTTTTTATCGTCACTCGCTTTAAGAGAGCCGGCTCGCGCTCGCACGCCTCGTCCACACTTTTTAATTTCGTACGCCGGCGGACGCGTGTGCAGTGTGTACTGCCTGAATCGCATTTACGTATGCGTAATACCGTGAGCACGAGAGATGTGAAAGAAAGAAAGAGTGAATATATTAGGTTTGTCAGTTTCCCTGGAATACAAGCGAATGAAAGTTACCGTCTGCTTTCTTTTTTCGGCGCGTTTTGTGCACCTTGCTCGGTCTAAATATTTTATAAATAGGGTAAATATTGTGAAAGGTTCTTTTTGAATTTCAATAATTTCAATAGTGATACTTTTAAAAGTAAGTAGCTTCATTATTTAATACAGAAAATTTTCCACTATTAAAAAAAGGAGCAATAGTCCGAGAATCCAGTCGATTAACAATAACACCGACTTTTTCGCGATCGTTTTGTAGTCTTGCCGAGCGGACGGAAAACTGTAAGAAAATTCATAGGGGGATGGGAAACTGTGCGCGGTCGAATAGATTTCAAATATGCAGAAATTGTTCTTCTCCCGATAGAGTGGAGGCAGCTGTGCCTCCTGCTCCTCCTACTCCTCGAGACGTGTCGCGCGCTCGAGTATTAAAAAATGAATGCCCGTGAAATATAGGCGCGCGCCGGCCTTCCTTTACGAGCAGACTACGCGCCGACGACGGAAAAAGCCGATAGAAAACGCTTTTTCGCTCGACTATCCTCGCTCCTTTTTTTAGTCAGGTAACTTTTATCGTGCTTTAGAAACGATTATAAAAAAAAATTTCTGCGCTTCGTTTTAATTCCTTTGCGTTTGGCTGAGATATGTTTACGAAATTCGTTGCACGTGAATTAAGTTTCGCCTATCTACTTACCGAAAAGATATGAGCTGATAAAATACAGAAAACTAGCAAAAAGATAGGTAAACAAGAAACTTCATGCGTGGAAAAATCATGCGTAATTAGCAAAAACAGAACGAAATTTCCAAAATTAAGAAACGATAGGTTATGAATCACTAATTTAAAAATGTGCGCTTGCTTTCGGAAAAAACAAAATCTTTACCTAAATAGAGAGTTGGCGGAGGCGTCTTTTTCGAAAAAAAATTCGTATTTATAATTTTGAAAAAAATTTACCAACGAGGTCTTAAGCAGCCTCCGCGCGCGCAGGCATAAGATGGATCATTCTCAAGTTTTTGGCCAGCTAACAGGGAGGTGGCACTGGCATTTTTAATATACCTGATACTTTGTGTGCCTGAGTATTTATGAATATGTGTATATCAGCGCGCGTATATGTAAATGCGTGTGTTGTGCCTGTATGGGAGCCTTTAGAACTGGGTCAATTAAATTGCTTCTTCTTCCAGCTGCGGAGTCTGGCAGCGGTGCTTAAATGCACGCTTCTTATTCTTCTGATTTTTGTTTTGCTTTTTCCAGTTGTTACTCGTAGTTTATTGTTGAGTAAACTTGCAGTTAAATTACGAAAGAAATCAGAAGATAGGGGCGTAGGCACATTCAAAAGATCTGGGTTATTTAGTTATTAATAGATTAAAACGCCAAGTGTCTCTAATGCATTCATTTAATTATAACATTTTTATACATTTATTAAATCGATAGTATTATTGTCAAATTTTATAAATTTATATTTCAGCTGCTAATATACTTGCTATTTTTAAAACATTGCATTTATTAAGGGCAGAAAATTCGAGCTTAATATTTATGACTATTTTCCTTTATTGGAAAGCTTATGCCTATTTACATTGTTTAATATGAAGTATAATCTAAATTTCTTTAAATAAGTACATTATTAAAATGCTTGTAAGAGTAAACTAATATTATTTATGAAAACAAACTTATATTTAAAACCAATATTCTTCTTTTTTTTTGTGAATAAATTCAGTAACAAACAAATTAATGATATAGATTTGAGTAGTTACATTTCCCCACATTCAAACAATAATCTATAAATTTCATTACTCTAGAATGTTATACAATCAGATTTCGTGCTTGAAATTCTAAACTACAGAATTCACATCTATGTATCCAAACAATAGAACCCCCTAAATAATTACCTGCTTGAGTTTGAGATGCTTGTATTTAATATTAATTTCATCTCTTCCGTGATTTTATACTTAGGTATAGATTTTATATTTATTCCAAAACTGTCAAAATATCATTGTCGCAGCTTTATAGCAGAAAAAACTTTATACAAAATTTAATTAATAAACTTTAAACCCATTTATTCAAGTGTGACCTGGTAGAGTTTATCTATATTTTATCATTTGTAGATAAATTTTATTTATATTTAATAACATTATCAAAAATACTAATAGATAAATTGTTGTTAATGAAATTGTTGGTATAAACTAATAAAAGTATGTTAATAAAAATACTAAACATTTTAGTTAGTAAAAATGTTATTGCAAATGCTGAATACACAGCAGTTTCACGCCATATATATACGTCTACAAACGTAATAATGTGAAACAATATATCATGGATTTAGCGTGAGTAAATCGAGTTCTCCTATAATTTGAATTACACTCATAAAGAGCAATTAATGTTTTAAAATTATTCATTGCCGACGCGGTAAATTGCCTTTTCAAATTGCTCATTACAAATGTAGCTGATCAATGATTCATTAAAGAGAGCATGATTCGAGGCAACGGTTCCGTGATTTTGCCAGGGAAAATTCGTAAATATCGGTTTTTCGGTTCGCTACCTTTTGGATTTTGAGGTAGAAATTTAAGCGCGCAAATCCAGTGTTTTCGCCATTTTGTATCAGGCAGCTTTGCATGCGCGTATGTAAAATTCGAAATCGCTCGATAGTGCATTACATAAACTGCGGCGTAGCGCTCGCACGTGCGCAACTGTCGATTTCTGTGAAACTACTGAACCAAAAAGCTTTCTAGTACCATTGTTTTTACGTGATAATGTATTTGAAGAACCAAAGATGGCAGAGTTTTGACTGTAAATTTTGAGATCTGATGCTTCTGAAAACGTTGAGTCGCAATAATCGTATTTACTAGTAATTTAAATACTTTATTTATATTATTTTCTAGCTATCAACCTATTAATTCTCATAAATTGATTGTTTATATACGTGCTGCATCAGAGCGTTAATTAATTAGGACGATAGAAGCCTTATCATAGTTTTTTAATATTTAAAAATAAATAATTTTTTTATAATAAATACCTGTTGTTTATACGTTACCTGATTGGCTGGGATGATGCGTTTATTTTTTTTCTTTTTGTTAACAAATCTGATTCTAGCTATCCTAATCTTCAACCGCGATACAATCGTATGATCTAGTATTAAAAAACTATATTCTTTTTGTATTACTATAATCTATACTCTTGTGAGTGGGTAAGTATACATTAAAATAAAGATTTTATTTATATATATCACGCGGTAGAGCCAATTTTCAGTTCAATTATTAATGTATCTTTTCAGAATCACTCAAATTATTTACTTACTTTAAATAATACTTTATATAACATGATAAAAAGATTTTGTCATGCACACGAAGAAATATTTATATGCAAGTAGTAAAATGTTAAACAGTTGTTCAGCAGATACTATAAATATATTTTTGACCCAAAAATATTGTAACATAATTATTTTTATAGAATCATAAAAGTACATTATAAAATATGTTAGAAATAAATGGTGCCTTACTTAATTGTAAAAATTATTCAATATTTTTCACGAAAACTTATACAAAGTTCCCAACAAGTCAAAAAAGCAAAAAATAATTTTCAACTTCGAAAAGAGCAAAATGGAAAAAATTCAGACTCATGAAAACTGTGTAGTTTTCCAGCTTCGACTTTTCTCTACAGCTCCTTATCGCGCAGGTGAGCTGCATAAAGTGCTTAGCACGCGGTGGAGGCAGTTCTCGAGGTATGCTGTGCTGATGCCACGCGCGTGGCCGGCCCCGATCGATTCGAGCTTGTGCCGGTCCAAGACGTCTGTCGCCACCTAACGATCGCACGTTGAAACGAGCCAAAGACTACTGACTTTCGCGCGTTTTTCATATTTTTTTTAATTTTATAAAGTTTTATCTTATATATAAGAAATTGATGAAATAAATTAAATAGATATGTAGCTTTGATTAGGGAATTGTTTGGTTTGTAATGATTTATATCATTTTAATTCTGTACTGAATTATAATTTGAATTACTTTAAAAAATTTAAATTATATAGTAAATATACAATTATGAGTTTAAATAGCTGTTTATAACATTATTATATTCAATTAATATTATTATTATTATTCGAACTTAGAAATGTAACATTAAAAAGATATTTATAGAAATATTATTAAAATTATTTTTATTTAAAATCAGAAAAATTAAGGAAAATAACGAGATGTAAATAAATTAGATGAAATTAAATATACTGTAAGACAAAATAATTTTTTTTTAGAATTCTTTTAAATATTTAAATAATCCAAATTAATTTTTTTATTACTGCTATAATCGTGAATTAGAGGATAAAAATTTCGATTCTGCCTCAAAATTTTAAAAAATTGTGACGTAATTCCTCTATAACCATCCCTGAATCTCACCATGGTAAAAGCCAACGTCCGACCGAATCCGTCTTTATCTACTTGCGCCCTTATCATGGCGCACTTTACGTTCTCTCCCGTTATCCTAGCTAGGAGCGTCGCCCTAGAGTTTCATGGTGCTTCCGACCGATGGCGCCAGGCTCGCGCGCTGGTCCAGCGCTCGGGAGATGCTGCCGGCTAGTGTCGGAATCTCCTCGAGGCTTTTAGCGAGCGTCAGTGCGCGAGCGAACCGTTTTACCCGCTGTCGAGTTGTACTACTGCGTCGAGGAGATCGATATTTTCTATGGGTTTTGAATACTTTTATATGGTTTCTTTCTGAAATATCATTTGTAGTAAAAACGCATTTTCTTTATAAGGAGCTAGTTCTGAAAATTTTTTAAATCGTTTGGTTTTTCTTTTATTTAAAAGATTGTATTAGATTCTTAGATGGCTAAGTATTTAAAAACAAAATTAAGAGTTGTAAGAGATATAAAGTTTTTGGAAAAATCTAGCGCAAACTTAAAAAACTAATATTTTTTAACTGAAAAAATTTTAAAGCGATAGAAAATTTTAAAGAACTTATTTCGCTTTGTTGTAAACCGAAAAATAACTGATGAAAAAAAAAAATAATAATAATGCCAATACCAATACCAATGAGGATGAGAAATCTTTAAAATACATTCATATAGAATTAACTAGTTTATTAAATTTGTTATTTAGGTAAATAATCACTTTGTTGATCTCAGCAAATCACTGTAGCTTATTATCTTACCGACGTTTCGGACGTGTATTGTAACATCCTTTTCCAGGTAGTAATTACAAACTACTGAGTCATAGTAACTAGTGACCACTTTTTTATAATAATGTTAGAGAAAGCGTGAGAGGGAGATTCGATCATGGCGAAAGAGGAGAGAAAAACGACTTTTTTGATCAGCTACATATGCGACATATTAGCTCTATACTAAATCCTGGGCTATTCCCCTATGCTAAATAAAGGAATGTTACAATATAGTCTAAATCGTCAGCAAGATGATAAACTAAAGTGATTTGCTGAGATTAACAAAGTAATTTACCTAAACTACTTCAAAGCGAACAATAAATTCAATTAACTATCTGAATTTATTTTTAGTACTGCAAGAAAAGTAATTAATAAAATAATTTACAAATTTTTTGTTTTCTTTTCTTTTATGATTTCTGTAAGCTATTTCATTTTTTATATGAATTGTATAAAATTCTGACAGTATTTGATAAAATACAAAATATACTGTCACGATCCTTACATACAGGTAACTTTTGTTTTACTCTGTAGGTATTATTAATACTATGGTCTACAGTAATAAAATTCTTTTGTTGTATTTCTTTACTCGTTTAAATAAATAAAATGATGAAACTAAAATAAATAAATACTAAGTTCACAATATGGCTTATCATATATACTAGAATCACTATCCGATTTTATGTAGTTTGCCAAAATGACTCAATTTTTGAGTAATAGACAATAAATTATTATTAATGTATTTATGAAGAAATTGCATAACTCAGAGGGAAAATCATTGCGTTTTCTTTCTTTTGTCTTAGCCTTTTTATTTTAATAAAATATTACATTATATATTTAAAATAATAACTTGTCCATAATATAATTTAATAAAAATTGAAGAGGATTAAATGTTTAAATTTGTAATCCATAATAGTTAAATTTACATAATATAGGCCTTAACATTTGTATTTTTTCTCTTTTATATTGTCAAAATAATAAAAAAAATTATTAAAAAAAATAACACGTATTATTTTGTAACAACTTATTTGTTTATCCATACATACATAAAAAAAATATCGACTGTAAAATGAATGTAACATTATATGAAAGAGTAACGTATTTTCATTTATTACCTATGTCGTTGCATAAAACTTCGAAAAAATGCGAGAAAATGAATTACTGTCTGTTTTATGAAGTCACATATATCAATGCTGTCCTGAAGTAGACGTTGCGTAAATATCACATTTTAATGTGCAAATGTGGCAAGAACGGTTTTACGCGATATAGATACGAGGAGTATAATTTAAGTTTTTTTATTTATTTGCTCTAAAATCAATACATTATATTACTTTTTGTTATATAATAGAATATTGGAATTATTGTAAAAATTTAATAAACGAATTTCTCTTAATAAAATTGTGGACACGTACATTTTAAAATAAAATCAATAATTTTATTTTTAATTAATTTTAAAATTTTAGATTTAGAATCTATTGATCGCTACAAACTAAAAAAAACTTAGACAAAAAATTCTGTGAGATTAATTATATTATAATAGCCTTTTAAACTACAAAAAATTTTTTTTCGGAAAAAAGAAGTGCTTGGCTTTTACGGATTAGCTCAATCACATGCATCTGGATTAAACAGATTTAATCAACAAAATTTGTATACGAATTGTTTGCATTTTTACAAAAATTTCAAATTCAAAGAATTTGCATTTTGATATTTTAGTTTTTTTGGTCATTTTTCTATCTCTCCACAGGAAACAAGTTTTTTTCTCTTATTCAACTCAAAAAGCTTTATGTTCAAATTTTCCTCATTCGTAATAAACGGTAAATTATATAATATCTTTCTTATAATTTAATTAAAATTCTAATATTGAATATCGTTAATTATGTACTAATAAAATTAAAAAAGGTCGTCATTATGTTCATCGTGTTTTTGAATTTACTTAAAACATTTTAGAAAACACATACCCCTCTTTAATCGTTGATGTAGGTGGAAAAAGGCAGAGTGGAACTAGTAAACAAAGAAAAAAGTGAGAGAGTGAGACAAAGAGAGAGAGAGAGGGGGGGGGGGGTCTGCGAATAGAAGCTGCGAGGGTGTCCTGAGTAATTGTGATTAAATCGGTCGACGCAGGTACACACAAGTGGAGCTCGTACAGAGCAAGAGTGCGGCAACGCAGAAAGTGCAGGAAAGAGTGAAATCGCAATTAATTACGTCGAGACCTGTGCTGCTCCTCCCTGAGAGGATGGGCCACCCACCCACCCTCACGACTCGATTCAATATGTGGTCATGATGCGCGTGTGCTTGACCAGGCGGTAATGCACTTTGACGTCGATGAACGGGGATTATTGACCGGATGGTCGAGGAATTTGGACGCTCGTCATTGACGCCCTTATAAAGGATGTAATTTTGCAACGTTGAAGAGCGGAGCTTTTTCGAAAGGCTTTTTCATTAAACGCTCGCGGAGTGACGAGACACGATGTACCCTGAAATTGGTGAATTTCATTCGATGTGGGATGTAGGAGAGAATTCCGAGAAGGGTGTGATGTGATAAATGAAGTATCGTGTCAATAGTGAATTACTTGGAATTGCAAATGGCTGAAAATTACATATTACAAGGTGATCATTATCAGCTTGTAGTAAATATATTTAATCCTTTTCCGATAAATCTTTTTATTTTTTATATTTAGTATTACAAATGAAAAGTAAAACAAAATTAATATAAAATTAATGTTTACTTACCTGTTAAAACAATTATTCAAATCGTCATTTTTTTTAACTAAAAATAAAAGTTATACGCTTAGTCTTTGGCTATTTGAGTATTAGCAAGCATTCAGGGACACACATCGAGCCACATGTACAGGGAACAGGATCTCACGTAATAGCTGGCGGTGATTCGCTTGCCCAGTCACCGTGCCATCCGGATCCTATCTGCAGCCGTACATTCACTACTCTGAGCACTCAAAGCCCACTAGTCGACTCCAATTCTGTCTGAAATCTGCTTATGCTTGCGCGCCGAATCCACGATCAGAAAGAGAGAGAGAGAGAGAGAGAGAGAGAGAGGGCGAGGGCAGGAAAGAGAGGGAGAGAGAGCTGGACCCTGAGGGAGATCGGGAAAATGATGGAGAAATGGATTGCGGCAAATGGATGGGAGGTAGGAGAAAATAAAAAGTACGGGGAAGAATCGAGAATGTAATAATGTTCATGTCACTGTAGAGAGGAAATATGAATAAATGCGAGAGAGTAATTGTTGTTTTTTGTTCGTAAATTAATGAAGTTGAAAAAATGTAACACTGTCAGTTCATGATATTTTAATTTGCGTTTTACAAATTGGATGTGTACTTGCAGTGACATGATTTTGTACATTACTGTATGAACTGTAGTTTACAAAAATGTCAATTTAATTTCCTTTCTACCTACGACAAAAGAATCTTTATGAGAGTTACATCAAGCAACAAAGCAATATCTATATGAAAAAAAAAAGAAATTCTCTGAAAAACGGTAACATTCAAGTAAAAAAGTTTTTACCAAATTTCGCGAGAGCTCAATACCGGCGACCATGTGCGGGCGTACATCAGCCAAACTAAACTCTCAAGTGAGAAACATCGAAAGAGACGAACGCGCCCCAAGACGTGCATGGCAGAAGCCGCAAGCGAGAAGCTCCCTGATCGAATCACGTAGGGTTCTCAATCTCCCGAAGATGGCAGCCTCGTTTACGTCTTGGCGTACACGAAACTCCGGGGGCAAAACGAAAGCAGGCTCGCGCGGTGCGCGACTGCGCTACTGCTATCTCTCGCTTTGACGGGAGAGAGCCTTCGTGCAGCTTCGATCCAATCCTGCGCCTGTCTTTTTGCATCCGCGGGCTACTATTTTCGAACAAAGAAGTAGGCGCTCACGCGTTTCGGCAAATTTCTAGCTATGATTAGAGTGAGAGGAGTGTCTGGTAAAATTTGAAAGGTTGAAACAGAAGAATACTATTTAACGTTTATTGAAATTTATTGAGCGAAGGGAAATTTATCTATGTTAACGTAACTAAAAAAGTCCGTTTTTATAATTTTTTAATTTTTAAAAATACAAATAATACAAACTTACTCTTATTATTTTCTTTTAACAGTATTTATATAGAATCGAGAAGTCTGATCAAGATATCCTCCATGATCGTAGTTATGTGCAAAATGAATTAATCCATTTACACTTGTTAAATTTTTACGAATATAATATAAAGTTTACAGTTGGTCACTTTTTATCATACTATTTTATAGAAAATCGCATATCATTTTATTTTATTTCCTCCTTTTTCGATTACTCCAAAGCAAAGCGATACAGACGCATTTTCACTAAAAATTATAAAAAAAATGTAGCTGTGATATATAATTGATATTTATATTAACGGTGAATTGAAGAGAGCAATACAGCTTATGTTCATAATAATTATTTTACATAAATATTAGAATTTAGTTATTATAATCATTAAATTTAAAAAAATGTTGTCGTCGATATTTTTTATTATAAATAATTACCATGTTGCATATTAAAAATAAATTTAGAATTGTGATAATAAATATTACTATATTAATTAAAATTAGATAGAGTTAACTGATGAGTAGAAGTTTTAAATAGTATATATTTAACTTAATCATACCGTAATTTACATAAAATGAAATATATATAAAAATTGTAAACAATGAATTTTGACTTTTTTATTGCCAAATGAACAAATTCTTAGTTTTTAAAAGGTTTATTTATTATAACATGAATTTTGTTTACTCTGCATTTCTACGTGATTATAGAAATATTTAAAACTGTATTTAATGATAAAAATGATCAGTCATTCAGTTTTAGAACTTCTTCTTTGTCACATAGTTGCAATTTCATAATTTTTTGTCTCTTTCTTCGTGTCCTGTGCACGGGATTCTCTATTTTCTTCTGCTCGTGCACTTTGCGTTTTCGCGCTCAGCTGGAGTCAGCCAGAATCTCTTTCAGTGCATGGACGCTTTGAGTGAGTAAGAGCGAGAGCGAGAGAGAGAGAGAGAGAGAGAGAGAGAGAGAGAGAGAGAGAGAGAGAGAGCGCAGCGGAGGCCTTGCATCCACGCGTTTCCATAGCGATAGGCAAATGGAATCCGTATACTGGCGAGATGCCGTTGCCATGGCAATTTCCAGTTTGCTTTCACGCCTGGGCTTCACTATCTCTATCTTTCTCTTTTTCTGGCTTTCTCTTTTTTTTCTACTCACTTCCTCAATCAGTCTTGATATCACGCATTTATTCTCTTTGGCTTTAGGTTCGTTGTGGTATTCTTAATGTAAGAAGATATAGACAATTTGAAAATTATTATTTTTAATATATTTAATTTTTTAGTTATAAAAATTATTATAAGGATCGAAAAAAAATCTTTTCGCTAAGGTAACTTTGGTCTGATTGTACACTGTTAAAAGTCCGGTGCCCTTTCTAACACACTTCGTGTGTTAAAAACGGCACCCACTACACATTTTTTTGTGTAATATGAATAATTAACTAAAAATACACAGATAATGTGTAGTTTTTCGATAC
>UELX01006159.1:0-11562 GCA_900480035.1 Eupelmus urozonus | reverse complement strand
TTCGCTACAGCGAGGCCGAAATTATGAACTTTCCGTTTTAGGTTAGGGCGGGAAGTTCGCACTTTCGGCCACGCTGTTGCGAAAAATTCATTTCTTATTCATTAATAAACAATGAAATACTTTAAATCCGAATAGTTCAAAAAACATTCCGAGTAACAGAAAAAATTTGCCGATAGAAATTTTATCGTAAATGGATACTTACGGTCATCAACACAAAAGGTTTTTACAAAAAATTTCTTTTCCTCTTACCGATGACGTTCATATTTTAAGTGAAAAAATCACAAGTATAAATTAAGCTTTAAATTGGCTTTACCATAATACGTTTACAGTATAAATTTATTTACATTTTTTTAGTGTAAAATATTGTTTCTTTTCAAAAATTTTATGAAACAAAGAGCTTAGGGAAACAAAAATGCAGTTTAAGAATTTTCTTTAAAAAAGTGCCAATTCTTATCGATTAAATTCATTCAGAGTCAGCATTTTAAAGTGTTTTGGCTATTACTTATTATTAATAGTCAAAATCCTGTTATCACTTTAATAAATAAAAAATAGATAAGATGCGGGAATAAAAAGATACCGATTTTATTATTAATTTAATCCAATTTTTATTAATTTTTTACTTATTACGATTTATTTTATTTAAAATAATGATCTCTGTAGAAGCTCTAAAACTAATGTACGTACAGTGAGAAACTTTTCTACTATTTGATGTTTATCGACCTTTCTTGCATACAATGGAAAGCGTTATTTATATATATCAAGGCTATATTTGCTGATATATTTAAAATTTTCATTTGATTACATCAAAAAATTAAACTTGTTATATTTCTTACTTTGTTTTATTAAAAAAAAAAGAACGTGCCGTCCATAGCTAAGTTTATGAGAAAAATTAGATAAAATTTTGCAAAATAATTAAACTATTTATGCATAATTTTTATTTTATGAAATGTATTTTCCAACTAAACTTAGTTAATACGTTTCAATGTAAAATCATAATCGTAATTATTAACATACTTTTTTCTTGCTGCAAACTATTAAAATTCAAGTTGTTTTAAAAGCTTGAGAGATAGATAGGAGTAGTCATTCACATTCCCTTACGTCTTCTATTATTAATTTTATATAAGAAATAATAAAAATATATACAAAAACAACTATTATTCTCTCTCAGGTGATTTTTCATTTTTAGTCCGATTTTGATTTCCAAGATTTCATTTTATGCTTCGAGGAATTTCACATGGACTCGTTTATAGAAAATTGAACAATAGTTAAAACTCAAAATGATATAGATAAATCTTTATAACATCATCTGCGTATACGATTAGGTATAAACTTTTGGCTATATTTTTGCGAGTTTTAATTATTTTTCAATTTTCACATTATGTATATGTGAGTCTATGTAAAGAGTAAGAGTAATTTTTAAAAATTCTAATAGGTTTAAAACTGAAAAGTTGTTTTGAAAAAAGGAACAAAAATTTTCCTTCTTCTTTAGTTATAACAATATTCATTTTTATTTAAATTACAATACACTCATCAGAAAAGTTTGGAAAGTGCTTATCCACAAATGGATTTATCCACGTATAGCCGCGGTACGACGTGTCTATTAAATATCAAGCCTTTCTCAAGCTCCCATCCATCCGTACCTACTCACCCGCATCTACTCACCCCACAATCCCCATCCTCCCCTCCACCCCCAAATCAAACCCGCCCCAAACCTCCCAAAATCTCTGCGACCCCCATCGCTCACCTATTGCCCTGTATCTGCAGTCTGGAGTCCGGATTGGGCGAGGGTCCCCTGCCCGACAGGTGCGCGTCGCTGTACGACTTGAAGTTGGCCAGCCGATTCGCCGCGCACTTCGCGTCGCTGGCGATCGAGGAGACGCTGAAGAGCGACAGGTCCGTGGTGACGCTCTCGTGGCTCGGCGAGCGCAGCATGCGCGAGGCTACTTGTAGCACCGGCGGCTGGATCGTCACCTGGGCGCTTGGGCCAGGAGGCGGAGCTGACACCGACACCGTCGGCTTTTGCCCGGTTTCCGACATTTTTTTCTTTCACTTGGGTTAGCGTTCGGCACTTGGAAATTCGAGGTTAGCTTTGGAAGAGGGGTAACCTCGGTATGGTGTCCGCTTCGTTTAAGATTGATTTGGAAGATGAGTTGTAATTTTTACTTCCTTGCTTCACTGTGATTTAGTGACTAGCTGCACTTTAACGTTTCCACCAACTAGCAATTCTCGTTGATTAAAAAAATGATCAATCAACATAACACAAGGACTTTCCCGAAATACTGTCCTTCACCACTAGCCACTAGGAGCACCCACATTAGCACAGCACAACTATACAAAAAACACGTCGACGTTCTGCATAACCTCCGCGCACAACACAGACACAAAACTGTAAAATTCTTCCTCCTTCAACGGCACTAACACAGTCCTCGCCAAGCCCCCAATTCAAACTATATCCTCCAACGCGCGCGCTTGGTTACAGATGCGCGCGCGGGGAAAATCGATGAGCCGGCGATCTTAGCTCTCGTTAGCGCGTCTCCAAGAGGTCGGATCCGCGAGGTCGGCCGGCTTAGTCGCGCTAATCGCTCCGCGACGTTCTCAATGCTGGATCGTCAGGTGCTCGCCCCCTGCTGCCTGTTGCGTTCTTTTCATGTTTGATGAGTAGGTGCAGTTGTGGGTGGAGAAGTCGGTCTGGTTTTCGATGCGTTGGGTTCGATTTGTCGGCTGTAACAGAAGAGAAGGAGGGTTGTTTGTTATTGATGGTTGTCAATGCGTTCGATTGTTTTTATTTTGTCTATGAATTTTAAATATCATTCTAATATAATGCTATAATAGCTTTTGGGTTAATGCTTTTCATTATAGATGTGGTTGCACGTGGTTAGAAATTTCTAATTAGGTGAATATTGACAAATATTTACTTAAGTGATTGTTAAAATAATGGTTTCAATCATTAAAATTACTTTTTCGTGACATTTTATTATGAAAATTCAATAATAAACAATATATAGTATATTTAGTTAATTTTTTTTTGTATTAAACGGAATTTTGATGTGACTTTTTCAAATCTTTAATTTTTAATGGCTAAACAGAAAACGACGAGTGGCCTTGAAAATTATAGCTCCAGACCATTGTTATGGTTCAAGTACGTCATTATAGTATGACGTCACAATACTGAATCGTACAATAAATTGACACCATTCTATAAATTGTATATATTCAATAATTTATTCACTTTAAAAGGAAATACACTGTCTTACAATAATTCAATAAAAGAATCTAGTCAATACAATACCTAAAATGAAAGGTATCAGGAAATAACAATGAAAAGAAGAAAAGTTATGATTAGTAATTAATACTTCGAGATTAATTACGTTCTATTATGAAGCCGAAGCAATAATTTATTATCTAGACTATTGGAAAATCAATAAAAAAAATAGGGTCAACATGTGCTATTGAGGTAAAAATCGAAAAATTAGTATTTAAATTATTTTCATTAATTTTTTCTCAGGTTTTTATTATTTAAAAATGTTGTTGAATAAGCAAAGTATATTTTGAACTTTTATCATATTAAAAAATGAAAATTTTCTTCTGTCTCGACATAAACTTATTATAAAAACACACAAAGTAGTACTAAAAAGTTTTTTAAGCTATTCTTATAATAAAAGCAGCCATGACTACTTTATTAAATGCACAGCAAAATACTCAAGCTCGTGTTGATTGTTACGGAGGTAGTTAGTAGTCTGCACGTACTCCTTGGAAACTTTTAAGACATTGAATAATGAATAATTTTAATTAATACATACCGAAAAATTTTTGTAAAATTATTGAGCGTTATGCTTAAATTATATTTGCTTTGATTGTTATAATCATTAAAAATTATTATTAATTTATAATAAGTTGAAGAAAATTATACAAAGCAATTTTTTAAATGGAAGTATATTAATTAAAATATATTCGCATGGTTTTTTTAAGATTCACCAATGCTTATTCTGTCGTCCAAAGTAAGAAAACCGTAATTATAGAGATTCCGTTGTAGTTACGGTCTTTTTATTTTGAATGGCAGAACTAGCTGTAATAATGGAACCAACAGACAACATTGGAAAATTCCGTTTAAATATCTGTATTTTAGGTGTTCATTTACAATAGCACTATTTTAGCTACTATAATACTCTTTCTCCAAAGTTTATTACTGTCAATTTGCTTTATTTGAAATAACGTTCTCTGTGGGAGCCCTATAATTGATATATGTATAGAGAGAAACTTTTCTACTATTTTGTTTCTACTTTATCGACCTCTCTGTTATAATAGAAAGAGTCATTTATTAAGGATCAAAAATACATTTGCTGATATATTTTAAATTATAACTTTATTACTTCAAAAATTATCCTTATATTATTATATAAGGAATTATATTTAAAATTATGTGTCTTAAGAGAGTTTCATATATTAACTGTCCTTGTATAATTTTAACTTTTCAAAATTTACATTTACACAATAATTAATAAGTGCCTTCCTGATTAATATATTTGAAATTGAGGTAAACGATAAAATTTATATGTAAAACACGTATTTACTTAAAAACAAAAGATCCGATTGCGTCTTTTTTATATATCTACAATGTCCATCTAAAGTCATTATTTTACAAGTGTAGCCTATAATAATTATCCCATCGCATCATCCTAGCTAATTGCCTTAGAAACACCAAAGACATATTCCACTAACAACACCACACCCACAATAACAACTCGCTCCACCAAGCATAACTCACACAACGCCACAAACTGTCGCACCATCCCTCTTCTCCCCCAAATCACCGAGCAACCCTCCTTCCACCCACGCCCCGCATCCTTCCTCAGCCTGCAAACAATCAAAAAACACAAAGCCCCCCTCGGCAAGTCCGGAAACTCCGAATTCCTCTCCCAAAGCGTCGCACTTTTCAACTTCGTCCTCCACCAAACGCGCGCTATATCTCCGGGAAATCCGCTCGTTACCGTCCACGAAGCCTCAGCCAATATCCCGAACTTTCCGGAACGACTTCCAGCCGGTTTCCCGTCTCGCGGAGAGGGAGAAAGAGAGCCGATTAGCCGGGCGGCAAAGTGCCGACTGAGCTCGCGGAAAAAAGCGGCTCGCGCCGTGTATACATACGCGCACGCGCGATCTCAATCTCCTTTAATCCTCCTCCTTCTCTTCTCCTTTGCGGTCGTGTTCGCGCAGTCGAGTCTTATGTAACTCGCTTTGGACGCTACTGCGGCGCGCGTCGATTTCTTGATATTTTGTAGCGATTTGTGGTAGTTTGGAGAGATACGGGAGTTTTTTTCTTTGGACGTTGACATGTTACAGTTTTGCTTGTTGTAGAGTGTGGATTTTTTGCTTGGCGGGATAGTCGAGGATTGACTCGGTGGGGTTTTTTGTGTAATTTTGTAATTTTGTGTTTTTTCTTTGGAGGATTTTTTGTTGTTTTGCTTTGCTTAGCAAATTAATTGCGAGGATTTAACGAGCTTGTTATGCAAAAAAGTTGTTCTGTGATTATTTTAGTATGTAGAGGAAAAATATTTTAACTTTTACTATAATTATAGTAATTAGTTAATGTTGTGAATATGTTTAACTATTTATCTACTAAAAAACTTATTTAAGAAATTTCGCGTTAATCTTTTAACTGCACAGCGCAACGTAAAATACAAAACTATCGGAAAAAATTACATTTTTATTTCATAAAAAAATCTCTCATCCATTTATACATTGCGCCGTAGATTGCACGCTTTTATCAGCTGCAGAGTTCATTTAATAAATACATTAAAGATTTTGAAATCAGTCTAGTTCATGAGCTTTTCACTTGAAACTACATGAATACTTGTCTCGCCACACTCGTCTGCATCTACTTAAAGTCTAAAACTACTGTAGCACCTCGCGAAGGTCGATCGCGGATAAGTGCAATCAATTTTTTACTAAATGACATTCATTATCCGCATTATTTTTATAAAATAAATATCCACGTCAAAGAGAATATCGCCAACTATAATTATTAATACGAACTAAAAGCTAAAGGCTTTGACGTTCTATATGCATGTAGGAATGTGAATTCATAATGCCAGTACTGGGGAGCAACCTCATCGATTTTATTTAGGAAGCAAACTAGAAACCCGCTGCTCGTATTGTGGCCTTGTTTAACTTTATCATCCATGCCCCAAGACTATTTCAATTAAGTCCATCCGCAATCAATTAATTTCGTATAGATTTAATTTCCAGGTAAAACGCTTTTAGTCGATACTTGATATCCAATCAAATTTGAGCGGCTCGCTTCCTCGAACGAGCTCTAAAAGGTGACTTTTTTTTACCTAGTCTATACTTTTCTAATCGATTAAACAACGTCTCTCATGGAAAGTTAAATTTGACGCCATCTTTTAAACATGAGCTATCCCAAAGTACTATTCTAAAAGCTATCTGCATTTATGAGCTGAAAATAAAACGGGCTCTTTCATGTGAAAAATGAAAGAAGACACTTCGACCATTAGGCTGCTATAACGAGAGCAAAAAGTGTAGCCGGCAGACACTTATTCCGTTGAAGCGAGAAAGACAGTCTTCTTAAATGATGAGTAATGATGTATTGCTATTTGAAAAGCGTCTTAGCTTTTGTTTAATAATGAGAGTCTCTTCAGCGTGGCACGGAGATAGATTTTGATTTGATTAACTGTATAAAATAATAGAAGTATACTCTTTAATAATTATATTTTATTTAGTTTAAATAAATATTATGAAAAGTTTATTCTTGCGTGTATGCCTATTTATTGAATGTATGTTTGATATACTACACCCCTCTTTATACATTCTTTTATCGGAGGATTCTTTGAAGGTTGAAAAAGAAATTGTTTGTGACCTTCACGGTATACACATTTATAATCTTATTTTTAAATCTAATACACTTAATACATATAGATATATTTTTTTTTCATAAAAAGTACTTTATCATTTATTTTTATAATATTAAGTTGTATTTTTTCATTTTTTTTATTAAATTTTTGAAATAGTTACAGTTAATATTTGATAAAAAAAATATTATCTTAAATATTATTTATGGTAAAAATTACTACATATTATATTTTGCATGTCCATATTATAATTTCAAAACTTTTAAATTCGATTAATTAATCTCAACTAATAACGTTTTTGTTAAACATATACTGTCATTATAAAATAAAATGAATTACCATAAATTTTTCTTCTTGGTAACTTCCAAGAACTGCGAGTAACTTAATTAATTTAACGACCATTACATCACCCTTTCTGCTTTATTTTCGATCTTCAACAAAAATAAAATTCAAAGAAAAAATCTAAAAAGCACTTTCTCCGCATCTAATTATCAGCAACCAAGAAGTTCCTCACCTCCAACAGAAACTCAACCCAACGTCTCTCTCCCTCTCTCCAACCCACCCTCCCTTCGTTTTTCCAGCGCTCCTACCCTACCGGACTCGCATTGTCCAAGCTGTCATCGATTATCCAAGCTCTGATATTACGTCCCGAAGTATATTGACTCGCATAAATCCGTGAAGAGGGTTAGGCCTGCCGACAGCTGGACAGCGGGGTCCAGTCGGCCGAGAGGGAGATAAAGAAATGCTGATGGATGGGCGGAGAAGAGCGGAGTTACCTAAACGCCTGCGTCTTTTAATTTTGCCCCGGTTCATCGGCTCGCTCTTGAGAGGGAGAGTAATGGATTGTTGAGAGCCATGAATTTTTCATTTTTGAGAATTCGTTGTTTCTTTTTTTGCGGGGAGTGGTGTTTTTTAATTTTGGGGACATTCTGGTGGTGAAAGGGTGGCTGCTTACTTTTTCAACTATGTTTCTCGTAATTCGAGGACTTGTGGAGGAAGGAAAAAATGTTTGCGTGGGAAGGTTGAGTTTGTCCGGGGAAAACTGAGAAAGACAGCTGCTTTTAAAACTATTTATTAAATTTATGTTTTTTATAAAAGTTGAGAAAAGAATGCAAGTGGAAAACAGTTTGATTTGAAAACTTTATTCTTTATTAAAAAAAAAATGCAATGAAACTTATGTATTCAATTACCTTCAGAGTACTTTTAAAAATTTTATTAACTTTTTATGTTCTCTTCTTTAAAAAGGAAATAATTTAAAATAATAAAAACGTTATAGTCAACTTCGCTCGTGAAATAAAAACTAAATATTTAATATATCCTAATATTCCAGATTTTCATATTAATTTAAAATTTTTGAATACCATTCTCAGAACAGTATTCAGAGCACAATTAACACGAAACTTAAAAAGAAAACGCCAACACCGAAAAAAATCTCACACCGCGCCGTAAAAAAAAACAAGCCCATAAATTAATCTTCGACAGCCACCACTAAATCACCCTAAAGAAAAAAACGAATCAACCTCGAAGGACAAGATCAATACAATAAAACAAAGGCAGAGCGATAAAACTTATTTCGTGCTGCCGAAATCGATCCGATCGACGCAGCCGAAGACGGCGCTCCCAGACACGCGCGAAGTGCAAACACCAGCCGAGCAAACACGGCAAACGAAAAGGAAACGATGATCGATCTTTCGCTCTAAAAACAAACGGTAGTCAAAAAGCAAAGCCCCCGTAACACGTGTTTGGCCTACCTTAAGGGCTCAGTACACCTAAAACGAGAAATCGGCGCTAGATTAGGCTTGCGCGTACGGCTTCGTTGCTTTTTAGCCGTGGCTTATAACTCGAGTTTTAGAGGTTTAGCCGAGAGCGCGTAGGAGGGACGTGCTGGCAATGCTGATGTACAGAGCCGTAAACAGAGAGCAGTAATTGAATTCAATGCCGGTCGGAGGGGCACGGGTATAGTCTGAATTTTTCGGTGGAAAAAGTTGGAAGCTTCTGAGTGTCGTTTAATTAAATTTTGGATGAGATTCGGAATTGATTTTTTTTTCTTCGTAATCTGATTTTTTTGTGAATGTTTTATGTGCTTTTTCTTTAAGAATGTAGAAGCGTGGAATTTGCATAAAACAAAAATAATTTATGATATTTTAGTAGCGCGATATAGAGCTTTGTAAAGGAGGATCGATTTCAGCTATAGAATGTTTTTAAGAGTTCCGTATGATAATGAAACCTAGTTTATAATAGTTCTTGAGTAATTTTGCATAATGCATAAGCTGTTTGTAAACATTGAAATTTGTGCAATAAAATATACATATGAAAGTGCTATTAACAGTATATTGGAATTTATATATTCTTCTACGTATTTTACGTAATTTGAGAATCAAGCTTTTTGAACGCTAAATTTCTATATTTTACAATATTTTAAAGTTGTATAAAATAAGTAGAAAATTATAAAAAATTGCATATTTTTCAATCACAAAATGTTTATCACTAACGAAACTGCCAAGAATCAATCAAAACGATCTCCATATAAAAAAAATATAATTTACTTCATTGACCGTACAATATAATTACTATAAATATTTAAAATAAAGAAATTCTATAAATACATAATTTTAAGAAAATATTATTTTGTAATAATATTTACTTAAAATCTTCTTTCAAAGATAGATCTGCATAAGACATTAAAATAATAAAAAAAACAGTCCTTGTGTATTGTACAAGTTCAAGGCAATGGCTCTAGTCAAGTTCAAGCCTATGTTAGACAGCTATACATAGACTTGCAATTGCTAGACTAGTAATAAGTGCTTCTATTATTTAATACATACTTTGCTGATTCCCACGGTCATAGTTTGAACCGACATCATGTAATACGACTTCATTATTGTTTCGTTAGAATGAAGTGCTGCCGTATCTTTTAATTATGTATATATTTAATTTTGTTAATTATACGCATACAAAATTAGTTATTGTCTTTTTGTTAAATAATTTTTTATTGATTAAATAACCTCGTATCATTATTTGCTACATGATAAAAGGTTAATACATTTTAAGAAAAATTGTACATTTATATTGGGATTGATACTAAAAAGAGGCACCGTAAAATTACAGATCATAACTTTATTATTTTTTTTTTTTCTTTCGTATTTGTGTAAAAGTGGAAATTGATACAGGAAATTTGGTTATAATACGTCGATCTACATTACGAAGCCTTTTCACTTTTTCATCCTCTTTATTAGATTACTTTCCAAATAAAGAAACTAATTTAATTTACTTTATCATTAGTCAAATTGAACAATTTAATTAATTTTACTCTTTATAACAGAATTTTATATACAGATTTTATTCTTTCAATCAGGTTACTTAAAGGATAATTACGTAACTTGTAACAATGATTTGGAGTAAGATAAATGTCCTTGTCCCTTGTCACCTTAATAATAATAGTAATGACCATTTCTATACGCAAAGAAATTTTCTCGAATTGAATAAATCCTCTAAATCGGGTATTTCCATATACAAAAAAAGTAAAATTTTCTTAAACATTCAAACGATTATCACTATAAATAATACTTAGTCCACATGCTGCAGCAAATCTAAGATTCGAAAACGCCATGCAGATCGTGATTTTTAATAGTCACTACGCGCATTATCGAGTACGCCTCCAAGTAAGAAAGGAAAGTTCCATCGTCGCGACATCAAAGGCTACGGGGATGTGCTCGAGAGGAAAAGAGTAGGGTCACGAGCGGTGAAAAGCTCCGCTGAGTAATAGGCGGAAGTGTGCTATCAAAAGGCCGAAAAGGATCTGAAAAAAATCGTAACGTTGGCATTCACGAGTGGGGACTTGCGTGTTTTTTTTATTAAAAAAAGATTAAATGAATACTCGGGAAGCGTCTGGATCGTGTGGCGGAATTTCCAACCCTATGTTTTCGTATCTTTGGAGGTATAAACTTGTAGATATTATAATTTTGAAAGTGGTAACTGTTATAGTTAATGCTTTTTGGTTTAGAATTTACTTTAGTCGTTTAAATAATTTGTAATGATAAAACTTATATTTTGCAAACGTTAATGTTAAACATAATAATCATCATTATATTTTAAAAAAACCGGTTGATTCCATAAAATTAAAAAAAAATAATATTTTTCAATAATTCTTTGTTTATAGGTTGCTTAATTAAAATTTTTTTTATATAGTACTAAAAGTTTTATTCATTAACTTTTCACAATGGAAAGATAAATGAAATAAACACATATTTAATGCTCTTTAAAAAATAAACGATTACGACAATTTTCTGTATAAAATAACATGAAAATTATATAAAACTACCAAAGAGAGTAAATTATATTCTTTCAGAACTATATGTTAAATTTATTATTAATTGATTAATTTTAATTTTTATTCTCGACTTTAGAAGGCAACTATGAAATTAAAATTTACCTTATATTAAATTGAAAACTTTTTGATAACATAAGCAATTTTTATGAAACTTTAAATTCAAAAATTATAATTCGAACAATGCTAAAATATTTTTTCTTGAATTAATATATTAGACTTTTGTGACCTACATTATTTTAAAATTTTAAATTTTTATATTTTAAAAGAATTCAATATTTTAATTACGAACGGTACAAAAAATACCAAAGGTTTGTGTACCTTTTTCGAAGGTTTTTGCTTTTTAATTAAAATTTGTATACAGTACATAAC
>UELX01006158.1:0-11564 GCA_900480035.1 Eupelmus urozonus | reverse complement strand
TGTGGCCACTTATTTGATTTTTTCAATAATTTTCTATTTTTTTTAATAAAAATGCTGGCAGGGAAATAATGGCCGAGAAGGGAAATAATGACCTAGGAGCGAATAATGGGCCATTATTCCCTCCTAGGTCATTATTTCCCTTCTCGAGTTTTGTGAGGAATAATAGACCATTTCCAGCGTGTCTTTTCAGGGAAATAAGTGGCCATTATCATTGAGGTGGGAATAAAAACATATATATCCATTAACTAACATTTATACAAAATCTGACCGAAAAACGAAAACAGTAATATTAAACTATATTTTTAAGAAAATCATTTTTTATTTGAAATAAGCAATCCGTGATAAAATCTTCCAAGTCCCTGACATTATGATAACAATAAAAAAAAATGTTGCAGGTTTTTAACGAAGAGAGTGGCGGAGAACGGCTACAAACCTTTCGTCGTGATTCGTCCGGAGAACGAGGCAAGCCAGAGCCTGTACAAGAAGCTCGGCTTCCACAAGCTCTACACGATCGTGCGCATGACCTTCGTGCCGCACACGTGGCGGGAGCCGAGCGCCGACGAGGAAGACGAAGCCAACGCGATACTGAGGGATAACCTGGTAAACGCTGTCAGGCAGCTCAACATCCAGCAGACGGTAATAGACGCGCTACAGACCGATTCAGCGGAGACGAACGGCAACGCGGCACTAGAGGAAGAGGACGACGATGACGACGAGGACGACGGTTTCACGAGGGTGGACGAAACACTAGAACCCATTGACGAAGGAACCGAAGAAGACAACGTCATTACGAACGAACAGCAGACGGCCGAGGTCGGCAGTGGTAATTAGAGGGCGCTGTGTGTGCCGGAGAGCCCTTCGAATGCCGCAGCGTTCGAATCTTTGAGGTTATGGACGTTTGTATCAGGACATTGCGCGCGTGCGTGCTTCAGATCGTTAAGATTGGTTCAACAGTATTCGAATGATGAGGTATTTGAGATTCTGGAGTGGGGACTTTCTGATTCAAGTACTTCAAAACTTTTACGGATAATCACGTGACCTCTGTGGTGTGCGTTGAGAGTAGACATAAGGATGAAATTTCGAGACTGGGTCAACTTTATTTTGGAATAGGTAGTTAAATTATTTTATAAAAAGATCGGTATTGAATCTAGCATGAATTATTGGACGATTTTTTAATGAATTTCGTATCTTTTGAAATTATTTAGCAGGATAAAGCTTAAAAAGCTCATAACGATAAAGATAAATTTATCAGACAGTAAAATCAAATAATGTACGATATTGCATTGAAATTATATTTAAAAACTTTGAAGTATTTGGATCAAAACTAGTACGCAACTCTAAAGGAAAAATTGATAAAGTACGATTAATGGTCGTACCTACACTTTCTAAACTATGCATTCCAATCGATTAAAATTCGGCAAAAAGCAAAATACCGTCGTTATTAGAGTCGCTTACACTCCGCTTGTTCATATATATTCGATACACCAGCAACTCGTAGAATTTTATGATCTATACGCGGAGTCAAAATAAAAAAAACTCAGTGAGGGAGTTCGCTTTCCTTTTGCTTCCCCTTGACATGGTACAATGAAAGTCTATAACAAAAGCGTACGAAATTTCGACTCTTGCCTTTTGCTTGTTACAGCCGATTCATATATAATATTGGATGAAAAATGACATTCTTTCTTTCGAATCGCTATTTAGAGAGGAAGAAAAATAGTACACTTATGTGTTCATATTTTTGGCTGGTAAGCAAATGATAAAAAAAATATTGTTGTAAAAGGGGAATTTAAAAATTAAATTATCATTGTACTATGTCAACAAACATGTATTTCTAAGATGTGCAATATACTGTTTTATATACTTTTTGAAGTTATTTCCGTTTACTTTAACAAAACGTTTAAACATACTTATATATAAAATAATTACTTTATTATTTACAAATAATTATATAATTACACTTTATAATTAATTTAATTTTTATTTTAAAATTAAACTAATCTTTTTTGATAAGTAAATAATTGCTTTGATAGTTTCATACGAAAAATTTATTTCACAAGAAACTTGCAAGAAGTCGATGATGCAGAATGTTTGCACACCCTTAAAAATGCACGAAAAATCTTCTTCCATGAAGAGTGTACTTCGAATGATAAAATAATAATTTTCTTGTAAACTTCAAAAGTAATATACAAAGATAGGAAAAAAAGATGAATGAAAAGGAAAAAAGAGGATGAAAATATTTTAAGGATAATGTGTCCAAAATTAAAAGAGCGAGAGTAAAAGGTTCGCGCGAGGTTTCCAATTAAAAAAAAAAAAAAAAAAAAAAAAAAAACACTTTTTGCGTGCAGAGCAGTGCTGGGTTCTCCATCAACCTATCCCTGCGCGTTTTCTCATATCATATAGTTTTTTGGGGATGATCATTTTTTGATCGGTTATTTAGTCCCGCTTAAAAGAGCGGGTATCTACGAAAGCGTGGGGAGCCGTTAGACTTAGGCTCTTTATTAAAACAAACTTTATACCGAAAGTGCTAATGATCTCAATCAATGACGTTTTCATCTGTATGATTAAAAAATAGATGGTCCTTTTTAGTAATAATTTTAATTAAGCTTTTTCAATGTTTTCTTTTTTTACAATAAACTTTTTAAAACTGCTTTAAAAAGTTTCTTTACTTTTAAATTGGCTACTTGAAATTACAATTTATTATTAATTTTATAAACAATTTATATTATAAGGAAAAAAAATAACAAATTTTCGTATTTTAATTTTCAAAATTAAGTTCTTGTAGTATTAACTATAAAAAATATTTCGTTAGCATTAATTTTTAGAAATTTCTCCATAAAAATTATACATTCCTTGTAGAATTATACTTGAAAATTTGTAATGAGTTTTAGAGCATACTTAATACTTATTAGGCTTTTCCCCTGCGTTTAATGAAGAAAGTAAATAATACAACAGTTTTATTAACTATATAGTGATAACGTGACAAATCCTTATTGACTAACAAATCTTCGGTTAACCGAGAAAAAACTTTGAATGACGCGATATGTGTAGAAAAACAAAATAAAAAGCAAAAGACAAAGAACAAAGAATGAATAAACACGAGGCTTCTCCTCGGTAAAACTTCTGACTTTAACATAAAAAAAATATATAAATCCAAGTGTCCTAGACGAATTTCCTAAGGTACGTCGGCGTAGAGCTAAGACTCATGCGACGAAGCAAATCTGTGATTATTATTTCTCTGCATATGTAAGGTGCGAGAGGATGAAAAAAAAACTAAATAAAGAAACACGAAAACCTCTCGCGAACCTGAAAAAGCGCTCGTTTTGATATGTAATAAGAAAAACATATAAATTGCTGGGCCGATAACGTCAATGACAATTAACCAAGCTCATTGCTGTTTTCTTTCCTAAAAAAAAAAAAAAAAAAAATATCTAAGCGGATCGGAAGGGAACAGCAGAAGAACGTTAATTGATTCAGAGATATTTAGCAACGAAAGCTTATATAAAAGTATTTTTCTTCGATTCGATTTGACTCATCGGTGCAGCGATTGAGGTATGCTGTCTAACGATTAATTAATGATATTAATAAAGCGGGTAGCGTTAAACGATTGTAACCAAAATACTGAATTAAAAGAAGAGATAAAAAATAAAAAAAAATACCGCGCAAAAGTGAGCCCAGTTACTTCAGTTCGATCGTCAAATTTTAAATGTTCCAGAGCTATTCCATGATGCTAAGCTATGCCTGAACTTTTGAGCAGTTTTTAAACTTTTAAATCTTTAAATCGATCTCAAAATTCAATAAACTTTGTCTATCCAATTAATTTTTGTTAATTGAAAATATAAGTAATAATTTTTTTAAATTTTGTCTTTTGAAATTTCTATTATAAAAAGTATAAATACTGTTTGAGATATATTTGCAACGTTGCTTTGTATTCTTTTGATTAATTCGATATATGAATATGATTATCATATGCAAGCTAAACTAATAAATCAAATCTCCGTTAAATAGCAAACTTCTACAAAATATTTTTATTCTGAAAAACAAGTTTTAAAGTTTGAAGCAATCTCTATTTTCTAAAGCAAAAGTCAGAGCATTTTTATATAAATATGAAATTTGCTAATTACTTCAAAATCTTATTAAAAAAATCAAAATAAAGCTTATGGACGAAATATCTATAAATTTTGCAATTTTTTAAAGCCTTGAAATTATAAAGAAACAATAATACAAATCTATTTTACTACTTTACAAAGCTTGCAAAATATAAAAAAAGAAGAAATCGAAATTAAGAACAAAGTTGGTTTGAATATTTGCATTTCTGTTTTTCAGTCAAGAAGGGTAATTTCTTAAAAAGCGATTTGATAATCAGACTTCGCTCAAGAAATAAAGTAAGAAAAAGTAACAGGTCAAGGCATGTGGAATATTGCTCGGAGACAAAGAAAAATGACGTATTTGTATAGTGAAAAATGCTTATAGGTTTAGATAGATGCGATTTATATAATTTTTTCTACATTTCATAGGCACTCGCCAAAAATTACAATCTACGGCGCGTACATAAACATTATACACACGAGAACCAGAAATAGCGTGTTATTAAAAAAAGGGAGAAAGTTAAAGAATAACGTGACGAAAAGTGCATGTGGATCGAACTGAGGTGACTATTCCTGTAAGAAATATGAAAGAGAAAAACTTTGCCGAAGGCCTCTAGAATCCCCGTATACTTTATTTTTAATTCTCAATATTTCTGGAAGCCAGCTGTGATACTTCACCGATATATTGTTTGTTTACGCTCTATACAGCATCGTACCAATTTCTAGTCTAGCTAAAAACGTGAGAACAAGAGAACAAAAAAGTTAGTGAGTGAGATTGCGAGAAAGTAAGAGAGAAAGAGAGAGAAAAAAATGTTTTTTAGGTGGCTCTGAAATAATGTGCTCGTCTCTAACGATAAAATGTTGTCAATGAAAAACTTTTTGATTGTCGAAATTACGCCGTCTATAAAATATATACACAAGTCCTTGCAAACCGCATTTGCGATTGATACTTATTTAAAGTGGAAAAGTTGAAGAAAAAAAAAGACACAGAGAATTGCCTTAAAATAATGATGCATAGACAATGTTACTTTGGAGCCATTGGAAACATTTGCGTTTAACTTTATACGTTATCATTTCGTTTTGTTTTCTTAAAGAGATTTACAACTCATTGTTCGCAAATGAATGGTGGAGATTATGTAAAATATTATCATTTGTTACTTGACTTAAAAAATTTTTTTTTAAAGATTGACACATCTGTTTATTTTACGAACAATTTTGTTTCACACCTGCAATAGTAATTTAATTTTGAAAACAAAATTTATGATATTGTAAACTAATTACCAAATATTACATTATTATAAAAAATAATTCGGGTTGCTGTAAGAATCATATTGTAATTTAGTTTGTCAAATTATGTGGAATATTGTAAGTCTATTATTGACCATTCTTGAGATTATATTGTCTTCCGTGTGTATTGATGTATAGCGGTATTTTAATATTTATATTTACGTCTACATTTTTTTTAGCTGTTTCGTTAATTTACTTTAAAAAAATTTGTTTATTATGGTAATAACTCTCTGAAACATAAATAATAACTAGGTAGTAACATGACTTTTTCCATAATACTTATTGGATGAAATTATCTTACTTGCGACTAGAACACTTTTTAACATAAAAATAAGAATATCTGACTCTGGAAAAAATGTTATTATTTCATACACTGAATGAATTTGCAAATTTATTCAGTGTATAAAATGCAAACTCACAAATTCTACTAAAGAATAAATAAGCTTTATTTTGCGTAATAAATTACAATGACTTTATAATTCAAAGTTATATCATTTTGTAAGACTGCCATTACGAAATTACAAAAATTTATTTATTACTATTAATTTTAGAAATACAGATACTTTTTTCTCGAGTTATATATAGTTTCATAATAAATTTAAGCAATATTTGTTACTACCTACTTTTGTTTCATTCTTAACATAATAGTTTTTTTATAATCTTTATCGTCGTTTACTAATATTTAAGAAAAAAGAAAGATTTATCGATTAATCCTTACATCAACTGACATTTTCGAAAAAGTCGGTTCGTGTTTGCAATTAATCGATCGAATTCTCTTTTTAATAAAGCATTTTTTTCAAATTATGATAAGATGTGTCTAATAGTTTGTACAACCAAATAGACAATTTATAAAAATAATTGTTATGTTTCAAAAAAAAAAAAGAAAAAATATGTGAGCGATGCAACAAAATTGTTTATGAATAAATTAGATGTGCTCGTTTGTGTGTGTTCTGTATTTTAAAATGTTGCGTTGTTAAAATCTCTGTGTAAATATAAAAAAAAAATCACGAAAAATCAACAGAAAAATTAACCAGCGACACTTTCAGCAATTACTGCGAGATCGTTTGAGGATAACCCTGCAAAAATATTTCTGCGTCAATTATAAAAAGAATTCACACTTGGTATAAACGATAGATGAACACACAAAAGTCTCAGCTGTAAAAAAAAAATATTCCTGAATAGCTGAACGCGGAAAAACTTCTCTTTGCTGCGCGCGTAACCTTACTTGTAACTTTCAGAATATTATTATCACACGCGTATACGCAAAACTTACACCAGTTGTTGTTCTAGTGAGCGTATTATGCCCTTCTAATGTTTAAAACTAAAATCGAAAAAAAAGCTACTTTGTGCGCAACCTTATCAATCCAGCTTATCTAATGATTAATTAAGAAGTCTCAAAACGACGGATTAACATATACATGTTAACAATTTTTTACGCACAAAGATATTTTTCAAAAAAGAAAGAACTTGTATTTAAAGTCTTTGCACACTCAGAGTATAATGTGAATGTTCAATTATTTTTAAATTCCATATTAATTTATGTTCAAAATGCTTCTAAATGGTGTTTTATAATATAATCCAATTAATTTAATTTATATTTCATTTTTAATCATTTCATTTTATATTTGGTTATTAATTACCAAAAATAAGAAAAAATTTGTGTGCCCAATTATTCTGTAGTAAAGACTGTTTACTTTCTTAAAAGTGCATAATAAGATTTTATTTCGTAAACGTAATACGTTTTATTAGTAAAGAATACTTATTAATATATTGGTTTGTTCATCTGGCATATATATGTCAGACAAACAAACCATCTTTCCAAATGAAACTCTTATCGTAACAAAATTTCTGATTTGACCATTAAATTACGTATTTCTTCACATTTCTTGGACAAACAAACTTAGGATGCGTAACTTGTAGCATAAATTGAGCCTTTAAGTTGGTAAGGTATTGAAAAAATAGGTTTCTCTGCCGGATGTACAAAAATACACTGAAAAAAAGTTAAGTATTTTTAATATTGGTTTTATGTTTTTAAAAATAAGTATTATTTTACAGTCTTATACGATTTTATATTTTATAAATACAATGTATTATAGATTGATTTCTATTACATGATCTGCAAAGTGTGATTGAAATATTATCGTTGATAAGATAATCATTTTTACAAATAGTCGTTGATTTTGCAAAGTACCTTATAAAAAGTATTGAATAATTGCTCACCGAATCCCAGAATATTTTTAAAACCAGAAGTAATCCATTAAACTTACAGGCTTTACTTTAATAAAATATGTGCTATATTAAGGCTTACATCAAGCGAATAATTTGTTGTATTCAATTATATCAATAAGCTATATTGTCTAAAACGGAAGTATACAAATACTATCGTAAACCGCGAGAGCGACAACGAAATATTTTAAAAGAAAGAAAAAAAACGCAAAAGAACAAAAAAATAACAGAAGTAAAATCCTAGCCTGTTAGCCATTAACAACACACATAGTAAACTGCTTTTTCGAGTCCTTCGAGCATGTAGGCCTAAAAAAACAAGAATTTTTGGACGTATCCGAGTGCACCTTTGCCAAAGACTATGTATGCGTTTTTGTGTATATACATACATATTATCTACATGCGTCTTTCCCCTCAAATATATCTCTCGCACTTTTGCTGATATATAAAAATAAAGTAAAACATAGCTCTCCGAGCCAGAGAAACGAAGTCACCACTCGTTAATCAATCCAAGGTCCCACCACATAATCACGGAAGAAAATGAAAATATTACACCGAAGACCCTGGATGTGGTCAGTGAAGGGTTGAGAAACTAAAAAGAAAAAAATTATAAGTAACCGTGCCACAATATCAAGAGGTTGTAAGCGAAAAATTTCACACTCGTTGACGAGGATGTTAGTCGTAATTATGTTTGAATTTTGTTTCAAAAATAATTAAGAGTTAAAAAGAAAATTTGGATGTGTGATGTGATGATTATAATGATGAAGATAATAGTGTTTTGTGCGATCTGTCAATGCTAAGAGAGAAAGAGTGCATGATGCAACTCCGAAAGTCATGTAAGGAGAAATTGTACTTTGTAAAATGGAATACTCAGGAGAGAATAATAAATTCAACCAACAGATGCGATATCTTTAATTACTTGTCACATTTATTATATCCTTCTTTATTTTTCAACATTTTTAAGTAAAAATATAATCTGCATTGGTATCAAATAGTAATATTTCATTATTATATTATATTTATTCAAAAATAAGCAAACAAACATTTTTATTACTTATTAAAATAAGAAAATTAACTCGATTAACTCAGAATTAAGTTTTTTTGTAATATTTTAAATATTGTTTTTTTTCAAACGCTATAAAGAGACTTTTTATATCTTTTTGTAGATCTAAATAGGCAAATATACAGATCACCAAAAATTTAAACAAAAAAAGATCCTGTCGGATCATAGTTACTAGGTCATCAATTTGTCTAAATTTTAATTATCATATATGCAAATTTTCGTCGAAATCTATGATAATTTATTCTAAGTCTTTATATTAAATGTGCCCTAAAATCTCATCTGATTTCTGATGTTAAAACTTAGAAAAAACTGATCTTAAAAATTTCCAAAACAAATATTCACTTGAAAATCATGAATAATATGTTTAAATCTTTTAGTGGAAAGATGAATTATTTATGATACATACAAAAGATTGTAGAAGTTAAAATTTAAATAATTTTCATATTTTTAAAGGTTTTTTAGGCACATTAGATTTTTGCACAAAATCCCACCTTTAAATTGAATATTTGTACTTCCTCTTATCTTTTAGAGAGTATTTCAAGTCCACTTTTTTAGGTTGAAGTTCCAACTCCGGGGCGATAAGCTTTTGGTCTGAAACTTTATCTGCCTTATATTCCAATAAAAAACCAAAAGCCAAACATAAATTTACTAAAGATTTTTTAACTTTTTCGTTACATAAGAACCTGCGTTACAATAGTTTTTGGAATCTGTAATTATTTTTCTTACTTTATTATTCAATATAATAAATTTTTACTGTTAATGATAAAAAGATGAACAAATATTTACAAAAACCAATCAAGAAATTATTCAATTAGTTTAAGGAAAGATTATAAATTAAAGCTTAAATGAAAAATTTTACAGATTATTAAAAATATTAATTTTAAGTCCATATTTAAAACCATAATGTAAATTTACATACACAAAAGTCTTCAAAATATTAAAAGATAAATCTGTTTAATTTAGTTTGTTTAAAATTAAAATGTTATCATTTTCATCATTTAAGGATTATCTAATACCTAAATAAAATTCTTCAAATTATTTCATTCTAAATTTTTTTAGAATTAAATAATTTCACACCAATATGAAATTTAATTATTTTAAGTGGATTTTCTTCAACAATGTTTATTATAAAGGTGAAATATTTTTTCTTGCTATTTGATAATTTTAATTAAAAATCATTCTTGTAGAAGGAAAATGTTTTTGGCCTCCTAAAGATTATTGTTTTTATTAAAGATGATTGGTTCATTTTCTAAAAAAAAAATTCGGTTTAAATAAAGATGAAAACTGCATACATGAAATTCGATTAGACGTAATCCAAAAAATATTATTTTATGTCTTAGAAGTAATCCGCTTAATGCTATAATGAGAAGAATTTCCTCTGGAGCCCAACCGATTTTTTAAAAACAGAGGTCTGTTTTGAGAGTGTACCTTATAGTCTAGGAAAGATTTTTTTGCAAAATAATTTTATTAATCTAATGGAAAAGTATGACAATTTAACACTGTACTTCGTATTCTATGATATGACGTATGAGTGCTCTTAAAAAATAAAAATCTTAAAGCCGTAATATAATTTTTATTTTTTCAAGAAGTTTTAAATTTTGCAAAAAATTTATATAGTACTAATAATAGTAAATAGAAAAAACAAACTCATAAACACAAACTGCACTTAAATCTTAGTACTTTTTGTGATTCACAGCTGATATGCATCAAAATAAAATCGATGATCCGATCGCCAGATAATTTAATCAGCGATTTGCCTTTAAATACGGCAAAACTGTTTAAGCAGTATTCATTTTTAAAGATCAAGTAAGCAATTAACTGCAGTAAAACTACAAAAATGGTATCACGTTTTTTTATTATCGGCGCACTGGTACTGTTTGTTTATGAATAAATTAGATGTGCTAGTTTGTGTGTGTTCTGTATTTTAAAACGTTGCGTTGTTAAAATCTCTGTGTAAATATAAAATAAAGAAATAATATAAAGAAATTAAATTTTATACATCAACGTTTAATATCAACGGCTGACGCATGGAGGTCATTTTTTTCGATTTCTTTGTGTATATGTGTAGGTTTATGAACTTAACTGTTTTGAATTTTATACTTGTTTAATATAAAGTTAAACTCCTAGTAGATAGCGTAAGAGGTTCGGTTGTGGGTCGGTGCACACTATAACTTCAAATCTACCGAACCGATCTTTCCCAAATTTTATACACTATTTCTATGGACAATTTTCCAGGTAGCAACGTCGAGATTTTTTTTATTACTATTATTTAAGATATTACAATAACAATTGCCAAGATTTACTCGAAAATCGCTAATTTTACCTTCAAGACAAAAAATTCGAAAATTCGAAAAAAAAACTCGACGTGCGACCTAGATAAACTCATAAGTTAAAGAAAGAACTTTGATTTTTTTATTTTAGATGATCCAGTCCCGAGCTTTGGTGTGCACCGGAAAAAAAATTTTTTGCGACCTGCCTGCCAATATTCGCTATCATTCGGTCAAAAATCAATATTTTTTGTTGAAAATTTTTTTAAATCTTCTTGAAATTTTACCTTATCAAATACCATTTATACGAATAAACTTGTTTCAACGGTATTCACTGAAAAAAATTCTTAAAAAATCGACGTTTTTTGGTCTCCAAGACCTTACCCCCCTCCCCCCTAAATCACATATTCTTCATTTTTCAATCTTAATTTTTAATAATACTTTTCCTATAAGTAATTTATCTGTCATTTGAGTTTTTAAAATTAACTCCCTGATTATAAATTGAATAAAATTGATAAAAAAAATATTGATTAAAAATTGATAAAATTGAATACCCTTGAAGAATGTATAGGGTAAGAGGTTCGGTTGTGGGCATGGTTCGGTTGAGGACACCCCTGCGTTTCTGTTGACAGGGAGCAG
>UELX01006156.1:0-11566 GCA_900480035.1 Eupelmus urozonus | reverse complement strand
CCCGCCATCCCCCCCTAAATTATGCCGTCGTAAAAAGCCGATGAAGCGAGGCTCGCGCGCAATATTAAGCGCCAAGTTGCGGAGCGTTGCAAGGAAAAAAATCAAAAGGAAACGGAAACGCGATGGGTGACGCCCAGGCTTCGTTTTTATCTTTTTTTTTTTGCTTTGGTGGAATTTAAGGAGGTAGTGTGTGCTTTCGAGGTAGTGAACGAAAAGGGCGCTGGAATGGTTTGTGAAAAGTATTTTGAACAGTGATTGGAAAGTCGTAAATTCAAATGTTGAGAATAAATGTAAAATATTTAAATTACGGAAAATTCTGTTCAGTCTTATAGCTTTATAGCTTCATTGTAAAAAAAAGATGATGTAATGGATAGAACTTTTTAAAAAGAATTATCTATACCTACGAACATTTTTACTTTTATGCTTCATTATGCACCATTACTTACACTTAACGTTTTACGGACACTTAAATTTAAAATTTCTTGCATGTAAAAAGTAAAAAATTGCCCATAACATAAAGCTGTAATGATTGTCAATGTTATTTTGAATTTTAATTTATTAAACTTGTGGCTAATGTAAATTCGGAACAAACGATCTTTATCTTATTTATGATTTTCATAAGCTATTATACCATGAAAAATCTGAAAAACACATCGCATTATGCCTGCTAGTGAAATGCCCGCATAATCATTAAATATGCGTTTTTACTGTGAGAAAATGTAGACGAATATCCATATATACTTTTTATACTTTCACTATAAAATTAAAATATTAAATAGTCTCTAAAATAAAAATTGCTCATATCCAATAAATGTTTGCCATAAAATACTGATTTTGATTTATTACTAATTTTATACAGAAAAACATAAGATTATTATTTTAATCACGCTTTAAATAAATCTACACTTTGTAGAATGATTTCTTAAAATGGAATTTAGATTTTCGATTTGTCAAGCAGCCTTCATCCGCATTTTAATACGCATCTCGTTATTCCGTGCCTTTTGTAAGCGCTTTTTATATTATTTGCACTCAAATGCAAACTCCCGTATATTATGCAAATGCTTTAACGCTTTTATACACCATTAAACGCGTATAAAACTCACGGGCTGATGCTTATACTACCTGCGCTTAATTTACAGGCTCGGAGAGCTGGCAGAGGAGTGAAAAGGGGGGAGGGGGCAAGTAACACACACCCGGTAATCGTCGAAAATTACCATTTATAATTAAATCAGCCAAGCCCTCGACAATCATTTCCTCTGGCGCGCAAAAATGTTCCTACAAGAGCTGCAAAATTACTTATCTCTCGCGCGAAATCTCGCATGCGAGCTCTTTTAAGCGCGCGATTCACGAAGCTTGTACAGCACTGTTAATTTGTCCCAGCGGGGTAAATATTTTTTAAGCTTTACACGCTGTATGTTAGTAGACTTCTTTCTATTATCTTGTTTTTTTATTTTCATCTATTAGGTAATGTAATAGTTGTTCATTAAAATTGCAAAATTTTTTATGCTTCAAGGTAATAAAAATTCATTTTCAACATGAAATAATTGAAATTGTATGAGAAAAGTGAAATATTAGATATTTAAGTTTCATATTATTTAAAAATATGTAATATTTAGTCTTTACTATTCAAATGTCTATTTTTACAAGAACGAGGGTATATAGTCAATAAATCAATCTTTATTACATTTTTAAAGGATTTTGTGTAAAAAGTAATAGCGATATTAACGTATATTTCCTAGTATTTTTATACTATAACTAACTTATAAATTATATATTTTACGGCTCTTATATAAAATATTCACTGCTTTCCAAAAGGTCGCTGTATAAAAATTTAACATTCTAGTACAAAGCTTAAATTCCAAACAACCTTCCATCCAGCGCATCAAAATTCGCGAACCCAATAAAATCACTACAAAGCAATTCCACTCCGGCCACTAAATCATTCCCTTATTTATCACCAAACTAACAAAGCCAGACCGCACGCATCGCCAGTCCACTACAGCACAGACACTTCTCACAATAGCCCATCCAGCTTCCTAAACCGGAAACTCCCATCGTCGCAACTCTTGTCGCGAAAAAAGCGCTGATCCTCTGCGACAACAAGCCAGCAACAGCAGCTCTCGCCGTATACGTGGAAAACGAGCTTGCGCATCTGCCGGCGAAACAAGTGCACGATTCCGCAAAGGCGCGGACTGATGAGATCTCCGCGCGCTTTCTTCTCGCGCCTTTTTCCCCCGGCCGCGCGCGCGCACCTGATGAAGAAAATGATGGACACGCCGGCGGAGCCTTTTTACAGCGCGCGCGCGCTAGACCCTACATCGCCGGCTACTCGGAAATGTATACGCGCGCTGAGGGATCGGGGTAATTTCGAAAGCGCTGCGATTGCGCCCAAGTGAAAAATACCGAGTCGGCGGCTTGGCTGTATATTTTGCAGGCCGCGAGAGTAAGGGGATTGTGAATTTTGAAGGGGCTCGACTCCGCGGATTTCTCCGGGATTTTGCCTGGTTTATTGAATGTTAGACGGCGAATTAAAGAATTATTGTGACTATGCGCTGCTAGCGGAGTGCGCGGAGCTGAGATTGCATTTCTTTGCTGCATTTGAATTTTTTAGCGTACCTTTTCGATCGTTGGGTTGGAAGGAACCTCTGAAAATTTCAGTACAGCAATGCTGTAGGGGATTATTTTAATTGACTTTTTGGATAGTCGTGTTTGTTTTACAATATGGGGAAAATTAATCGGTTAATAGCCGGCTGTTAACAGGCTATTCCGGATAGCGCGAAATTAACTGGAAAGTTAATATCTACGGAATTCCAAAGTTAATTTAAATGATTTACAAAGTTGCAGCGGGTACATATATATTTTTCCTCGCGCGCGCAAAGTGATATTGCAGCGGACTTTATTACCCCAGCCGTAGTAAACTCAAAGACTCGCGTTCGCTCGCGCGCGGCTTGCTCCTTCCCCCGGCATATAAAATATACATGTAAAATACTTAACGCCTTGCAACTCCACTCGTGCGTGCTAGCATTTTACAAGTCCATTAACTTTGAAAAGCTCTTGGAGCTTCTTCTTCTTCCTCCTCTTTTCCCACCTCGCAGCGCGTATATATTTACAAGCCAAGCGTCTACGATATACACACACGCCTATGAAAGAAAGCCTGCTGCAAGAAAATGCTAATCCCGCGGAACCGGCAGCCCAGAAGACTTGGACAAATAAGCGCAACGAGGAGCAATTTTTCAAAAGCCAGGCCTCGTTACATCGGCTCTATCTCGCTCCTAGCGCGCGAAGAATTCCGCCTCGTCTCTTTGTCGCTCGCACGCGGCAATTATACCAGTTTTCTTGCCGGCCCTCTCTCCTTCCGCCTTTCATCCTTTAAGGACACAAGCCGAGATCCTCCCCCCCTCCTTCTTCTTCGCGCTGGCCTTTTTTCCGCTCTGGGGAGGCTATCGCTGTCGCTGAACTCTCGAGAGACATCCGACACTCCGGATGAAAGGATAATGATGATTAATTGATTCCTTTGCTCTCTCTCTCTCTCTCGCTGGCTGGTGCCGCTGGCGGGACTCTACGCCTCTTGCTCTCCTAAGGCTTAATGAAGCAAATTGTTTTATTACGTAATTACGCCCTGAGAGAGGAGATGCTTTATTGCTCCTCGTGTAGGTGGTCGAGAATTACTTTTTCCTTGGCGAGAGGTATCGGATGGAAATTGATTTATTGGACGATTTTATTGTTTTTCTTTCGTCCGGATGCGTATAAATACCAAATATAGATTGCCCGTATTTTTTTTATCTCAAGGGTTATTTAAAGTTATTGACTTTTAAGCAAGGTTGCTTCCAGGATTCCAGATACTGCTCAAATAGTCTATTTTTGAAAAGTCAATTAGTTTAAGAGCATCAGTCAATCAAAATCTTAAATAAAGAAAAATACGAGTATTATAAATATTCAACTGAAATTTTTATTATTAAACTATCTAAACGTAGATATACATACTCGATGAAACTTTATTCTTATTTTCACTATTTTCACAAGCACTATTCGCGTATAAAGAAAAGTCAATTTCGTTGTTTTTTTTTCAAACTCAAGCGTTTCCATCCACAGATGAAAAGCCGCAGTTATAGGATTTTTTTACGCCCGTGTCTGTGGTTACGCAGTACTCGCCGATATAAAAATACGATTGTTCGAACATGTTTGATCTATAAAAGCGAGCGCGCGGCCGTAAAATGCGTTACAAAGTAAAAAGCGATAAGACCATCGCGGCTAGATCCGGCCGCGACAAAAAGCAGCAGCCATCCAATTGTGCCGCGCTCGTATTCTTCAGTCGAAAGAGCAATTTCAGAGGCGAGCCGACATCGCCCGGCCATATACATATCCCGAAATTCAAATTTAAATATAAAACCGCGTGCGCTCCGCAAGGTGCCTGGGAAATATTCCTTGAGAAACGTTGCCGATGTCGCGCTTAGATTACGGACGAAATAAGCTGCCATTTTCGCACGCAGAAGGACGGGGGGGAGCGGAGAAGCGCTGACCCCGGGAGTTTTCATGGAAAGTAATCCGGGCGGCGTCGTCCGCCCACGGATCGATTTAATTTCCTGCAGGCTACGCGGGAGAACTAGCGCGAGACTAGACTCCGAGCGAGCTGGGTATATATACCTACGGAGAGGGCGCAAGGTATCGCAGGGGGCCTGCGAAAAAGGAAGGCGCCAACGCGAAATCGAATAAGAGCTTTTGTTATTGTCGCGCGCGGCAAATATCTCACGCGCTCTCACCTTTTCCTTCTGAGACGCGCGCCGATAAAAGCAAAGTGCAAATATAACGTGCTAAGAATAATAAGAGGACCGATGGTGCGCTGGCTAACATCGATTTTATTGCGCTTACGCTGTAGGATTTTCCTTTGACGGTGACGCTGAGTTTTTTTAATTTTTAATGCGGCACTCGCGCGGGATATGGTTTTGATCTGTATATTTTTTATGCGTTCATTAACGAAATTACTGTTTAGGTATATTTGTTGGAAAAGTCGCTTTTATCTATGGTTTTTATTTTAGTTTTAATATTTTGTATGCTTTATAAAAAAAAAAAAAGAATTTTTAAAAAAAAATTTTGAAAAAAATTCCAAGCGAATGTTTTGTATAGGTAAAGCAGTTTCTATTTTGAAAATGATAGTAGTAAAAAAAGCTCGAGAGCATTAGAAAGTTTCAAAAGTTTATATTCTACTCTAATATACTTTGGTATATTATAAAGTCACTCACGTTTTTAAAATATTTGATAAATACTATACTATATGTTTTTTTAATTAATCATTCAAATCTTTATTTTACGATTACAATTTAACAGAAATTTATTTTATTTATTTAACGTTAAATTATAATGTTAATAATTGTGCAACTATAAATTTAAATTTTAAAATATTTTCATGCATGTTGTATTGTAAGTTTTATTTGAAAATCTTTGTAGAAAAATCCACGTTTACAAAAATACAAAGTATGTGGCACTCGCATTGAAGTAGAAAATTCCAGGACTAGCTAGACACATTGTCAGTGCAAGCCTTTACATTTTATCAAAAGGTATTTGTTATTTTTTCGAATAGGTATTTTAAAATTGCGAATACTTTTCAGTTTAATGATTATTTAAACATTTGATCCTGACGAAAATATGAGAAAATTTAGAAAACCCACATTATATATTAAAGCGATCCTTGAATTTGAAAAGAACTTATATTCTTTTTCAAGCGTATTCATGAATTTTATAAAAGAGCGACTTAAAATATTTGATATTATGAAAAAATTGATTTACCCAATAAAATACATAACCAGAATGCAATGTACATCTTAAAAAATACTTTAAGCATAAAAATAACCCAAGGTCGCAGAAGAAACGCGTAACTATATACTGCAATATTATGTATTAAATTCGAAGCGCAATGATCTCCATACTCGGAAATAACTCACGTCAAGTCTGTATCTTTTTGTTGCGTTACAGATGATGAAGCACGGCTGGGACAACTACGTGCGCTACGCCTGGGGCAAGAACGAGCTGCGGCCGATCTCGAAGCGGGGCCACAGCGCCAGCATCTTTGGCACCTCGACGATGGGCGCCACAATAGTCGACGGCCTCGACACCCTCTACATCATGGGTCTGCACGAGGAGTTCAAGCAGGGCCGGGACTGGATCGCCCAGAATCTCGATTTCGACATCGTGAGTACCTCACTGAATTCTAGTAGCAGAGACGCAGAGTACAATTATATATGTGGCATTAAACTTTGGAAATTGCTTACCCCCACCCCCACCCCCTCCGTTTCGGCGCTAACCAACCGTTTCGATTTTCGATTTAACCGCGGCTATATTTGGTTAGTTGAGCGCCAGCTAACGTAGACGAGCGCGCAAATCTAGGCCCCGGCCTTTCGACGATGTTGTATTATTGCTATTGGAACATCGCTGGCGAGGCCAAAGTCTATTCAAGGACTTAATTAAATTGTAAAACTTTGGAAATTCGGCCGGAACTTCTATTACTTGATACTAATTTTTCCAATTTATTAGTAATTGATTTCCAATAGCTCGCTTCAAATTCACCACACGGGTTACTTTTATATAATTTAATTGTACATCTTGGAAAATGTTCACCTACTCTTATCTACCGTCGCAAACTTTTTTAATACATTTCTCTCACGTATTTCAAAAAACACAATTTTACAACCGTGTTATCTTAGCCGTAATAACACCGTTTCCCACAAACCATCGCCTCATGAAATTCAAATTCCGCCCTTTCAACCAATTCAATCAGACTAGCAGATCCTAGAAAAACAAGGCTCCCAGAAGAACAATAATTTCTCAAAGCCACCTTACGTATTTCATTCGACGCAAAGTTTAAATCGAAAGGAAAAGCTTCATTTCCTTCATCTAGTTCTGCGCCTGCTCTCATATAGCGCCCCGGGCTCTATAAAGCTCCTCGCTGACGTCTGTGCCCGCGCGCGCGCGCCCTGGAGAGAAATAGCAACCGGCAGGGATTTTCTAAAATATTTCGCGCTCATCCCTGCCGCAGCTAAGTAGCCCGCGGCGGGCCGACATCGATTCGAGCTAAGCCAGCTCAAAATATAACGGCCACCTACACTCGTACGTTACCGTCTTTTCTAGTGTACGCCCTGACGCGCTCTCGTTCACCGTCAGACTTTTGCTAGTTCCTATAGCTCTTTGAAATATACTCGTCCGTCAGATACATTTTTGAGCGGCCTTTGCTTTATTTCGTACTTGAAATTTGGATTTTCGGGAATTTGGTGAGAAATGGGAAAGGTGATTTTCAATTCTGGAAATTTTCAGTTTTTATTTTTCTGGAACTGATAATAATGATATACCTTTATGGAAAAGATTCCAGAAAATGTGTTTTATATGTTATTTTTTTAATAGCTTGCATTTTGCGCATAACTTTCCGAGAATTATTTATAGCACGAAACATTTTAATTCGAAGATCCCTTTTTATACCTGTACACCATTATATTTCTAAAGTATAAATCATACACTTGGGAAGTAAAGTAGTATATACACATACCGCGCCTTAAAATTACTGCCGCGAGAGGGACAGTAATTTATATTTTTTCCGTCGAAACTGGTTCGAATTCAATTATCCCAGCTTTTCATTTCTCCCACTCATTTTTTGCACCCGCGGTCTCATCTTCACTTTCCTCTCTTACACAGCGAAAGTTGAAAGTACGAGAGTAAAAGTCACGAGGCCGTCTCTCATCTTACTTCACCTCGGAATTCTTCCGCGCAGCCCTGAAACATCACCGCTCGCCTATCTCATTAAGATGTTTCGACGCAACGCACTACTCACTCGTCGAACTTTTTCCATGCACGCGCATTCGGTGTCTTCCCTTTTTTCGCGTCGCGCTTTATTTTCCAATCTCCGGGACTCTTGCCGTGAACACGGAAAAAGGGAGAGGAATAATAGAGAGCAGCAGACACGGGATTTTAATCGGTGCGCGCTATTTGAAAATTTTGCATTGCAAAGGACTTTGCAATTTACACGGCGACTTTCCAGCCTGGAGCTCGCGCGCACGATGATGAAAAGTGCGCGCACCACAGTTGTAATTGCAGCCTGACGCGGCGGGCGCTGATCGCGGATATATATTTTCAGAAGTTGCGAGAGCGGCCAGCGCAGGCGCGGGGATTGAAATTTATTCAATTAATGCCGCGCTGAGAAGAGAGGAGTTTTCCGCGCCCTTTTCCATTACCGAGTAATTAAGATAAGAAAAAGGAGCGCGAGAAAGAGAGCGAATCATAATAGATTTGAAATTCTTTGGTATAATGAAGCTCTTGATTATCCCTTTGAGAAAAGTTTGCTCGGACCTTTTTTTGTCTTGGTGCGTATATATTAAAAGTGCTTGATGGACTGTGTTACTTGGAAAGCGAGCCCTTGCGCTGCTTCTTTCTTGCTTAATGCTTAACTTTTCTTACCCGCTTCATTGTGATAAGTAGATTCAATTAAAATTACATGAATTTAAAATGTTGAATTTTGCGAATTTGTTAAAATTAACGCTGACGCTTTTCACAACTTGTATATTTCTGCTCTTGGAATTTTCATATTTGAAATTACAATTTCTTTTATACTCAAATATTATATTTATTTTGGAATTATTAAAACTACTTCAAAAGAATATAATTACAAACAAACTAGAATATATAAACTAAGACTCAACAATTTGACTATATCCAAACTCTCTTGATCCGCTTTAAAGTTCGATTGACAGGCTCCCTTCTGCTTTCTTTCCATAGCGCTCAATAATTCGCGCAATTAGCACAGCTCCGTATCAAAAACGATTATTTCGCAAAGCCACTTGAGAACTTGCGGCCTCTAAAGCAACTGCAAGAGCGCAGAGCTGCCTCGCGATTCCGGGGCCAAATTACTCCGACAAACGCCTGGCTCCACTCTCCATAAATAAATCAGCCCTCGCAAAGAAGCTCAAGAGTGTGCTCTCATCCGGCGAGCGCGCAGCTGGGAGCGCGATACTTTCTTCGCCTAAAAAAATCGCAAGTTCGCGCTTACTTCTTCCTAAGCTCCCAGCGGCAGCCAAGACTCTCTCTAACCTGCTCTCTCTCTCTCTCAGGCATTGCAAAAAAAGGAGCTTGAGCGCCCAGCCGGGCGGTAACTAATGCACAAGCCTGACAAACTGCGTGTACCGACAGAGAAAGAGGGGAGGAGTGCCTTTAGCGGGGGTCCTGCAAGCTAGCTGCCGCGCTGGCGACTAAAAACAAAGGCCTTGTCAGCAGCTCTCGCCAACTCTCACGAGGATGCCGGGGGGATAATCCCCCGGGGCAGCTGACGGCAAATACCTGGAAGGTCCTCGCGCGCGCGCGAGCCGGAGCAAGGAGGAAGCCTCGAAGGACTTGTTTGACAAACAAGTCTTTTTGAGGAAAAAAACGAGCCGAGGGTGCAGGCGGCCAAAAGCCAGAGCGGGGGAAACTTTCTTTGTTTCTCTTGCCCGCGCGCGCATCGGCAAGAGACGAACGGCGTGTTATATTTTCCTTCCCAGGCCAAATATTTGCGCGATTGACTAGCCTATAGCAGCGCGCCGTGAAACTTCATTTTCTTCCGCGGCGGGGGTGGTTAGCTGCTACTTTGTCGTGCGAGCTTGCGCCGGTGTACATACACTTGTTGATGTTGTTCCTTTTTCCGCGGCAGCAACTTTTTCTATAAATCATTTCCCGCTCGTCGAGGATTATAGTAGCTCTCGGTTACTCGAGTTTCTCCCCACTCCGGCCCAAGAAAATATAATAACCCGAGCGAGTTTGCGCGCTCGCTCGGCTGCATGGATTTGCAGGGTGGATTAGGCAGAGCGCGGGGGCGCGTGCGCGCGCGTAATTTATTATTGCCTACAAATAATAGGGATGGATTGTATGTTTAATGGCCGCGCGATGCTCGCGCGCTAGCCGTGTTTGTTCGGCTGACTTTAACTAGTTTGTTATTGCAGTTGCGCCCGAGTGTAAACATTTTATTGTCCATTCGAGTTTGAGCTCGCAATTACGCGAGCGCGGCAGCGGCTCGATAATTAATGTCATTGTTGATTCGGCCTCAATTAATCGTGATTTAATATTATTAATGATCTAACCTATTTAACGAGTCCTAATGCATCTGCGATATAGATAAACAATAAAGTCTTGATTGATTTTCATACTTACTAAAGATGCTGCAGCTATTTTAATAAAAATAAATCAATTAGTTGGTTACAACGCAAGTGGATTTGCACTTAACAAAGCAAGTAACTATATAAACTCAATATATTTCAGCCATGCTCTTCAGAATAGAAACTCCAGAACTCGAAATTTTTCGAGACGCGCGCGCGAAGTTTAACACGAAACATGTTTATTCGCCGCAACATCGCCGGCTAATTCCAGCGGCTCCCTCGGCGCTCACACATATACAGCCTCCATCGCGACACACACACAAAAGGAGCCCTTTCCCTCTCGAAGCATTCACTTGCGGAGGAATCAACTTCTCCCTGTGTGCGGCGGCTGGAGTTTCTCACGAAGTTGCGCTTGTCCCCGCCCTCGCAACTTGGAGGTATAACGCGGCCGGCTAGCGGCATTAGGGCGGATTTCTAAGTGGATAACTTGGCGAATTAGTCTCGTGAGCTCCGCCGAGGAGGAGAGATGCGCTGCTGCTGCTGCTGCTGCTGCTGCTCTGTGTGTATATATGCTCGCCGCCGGCTGCTGCTGCTGCTGCTGCTGGGCTGGTTTGTCTGTCCGCAGACCCTTAGAGCGCTGGGCCTTCTTATGCCGCTCTTGCCGCTCTGCGCGACATTTTTATCTCGTTTATTCTTCTTTTTTATTGTTAGCTTCGCGCTGCTTCTTTGGCCTCGTTTCACCTGCTTTGTCTCCCAGGGCACTCGCGCTTGTTACTAGGGGAGGTATTCTGTTTTTAAATTTTTAATTGAAATTCCGCGGTTTTGTAACATTAGCTGCGCCAATTTTTTATTTAAATATACCCCTATTTATTTTTAAATCCAAGTGTCAATTTTTTCGTTTGTATAGTATTTTGATATTTTGAAATACAGTAGAATTTTCTCTCTATTACGATTTAAGTAGTAACAGACTGTCTGATAAGGTAGCTTTTTATACGTATTTGAGACAGTTCACTCTAGTGAAGGTTCTAAAAAAGTTCTATAAAACTACGTAAATAAATAATAAATAAACTATAAATATTCTGCTTTGGACATATAAAGAATATATAGATTAAGAGATGTGATAGCGTCTCTTGGAGGTTACATATATATAAATGAACTTACATAACCAATAAATCTTACATAATTTATACTTTAATTAAAACATTTTATACAATTTTCATAAAATAATGTAAGGGAGAATGATATTATTATAAATTCAATTTATTATAAAAATTTTATTAGAGAGAGACGTATACAATTAATTATCACGTTCGCTTTACCAACGCTATGAAATCACGTGTATTTCATACTGTCTCTTATGTTGTATTGTATAAAATATTTTAGTTACAAATAAATAATAATAAATTACAAGCTAAAAACCAAAAATTAAGTATACACTTATTATGTTTTAAAAATGGAAC
>UELX01006155.1:0-11566 GCA_900480035.1 Eupelmus urozonus | reverse complement strand
ATATATATATATATTTATATTTTTTTTTTAAAATTTTTTATTTTTTTATTATACTATTATAATAAATCGAAATAATAAGTGTACCAAATGAAAATTTATGTTCATGAAAGACGTATTTCCAACTCCATTACAGATAAACCATTTACATACGAACAATTAAACCACATTTTTATTGACATACAAATTTATTATAAAGAACTCTTACATAGAATAATAAATTAATAATAAAATCATGCAATTATCATGATATTGTATTTATAATAGTAATACATAATTGCGTTGTATAACAGATATATGATTTAAAAATAAAAATTATAATTTACAGTAATCTCCAAAAGAAAACAAAAATGTATATAAATTGTTTAACACTTATTTACATAATATTTATATGATTAATGCAGCTGTTAAAACGTGATTTAAAAATAATAGCAATTTTTAGCGATCTTTAAAAGACCTATATAATAATAATAAATTAATAATAAAATCATTATATTACAATTATATATAATTGCGTTGCGCAACAAATATGGTTTAAAAATAACAATAATTTTTAGCGATCCTTAAAAAAGTCTAAACAGTTTGTTGAACACTTATTTAAAATATTTATATGATTAATGTAGTTGTAAAAAAACATGTCTTAAAAATAACAATAACAATGTTTAGCAATCTTTAAAAGCAGAATAAATAATTTTTCGCTACTTATTTACAACATTTGTATGACTAAAGCAGTCGTTATAAATAACGTGAAAATTTGCGATACTGCTTGTTGTGCGCCTGAAAGAAAAATGTTATGGTATTATTAATGATTACAAAAAAAATTAAACTATAAAACTTTTCATAATTTTCGTCCTTGTTATACCTGAATATTGACAGAGGCCATTATAGAAAACATATTCATCTTTTTTGCATTCACAAACTTTATTGTTGGAGCAATACAGTGCATTTGTATCGTTTGGATTTGCCAATTGGTAACAACTTTCCTCTTCTTTTTCACACTTATCTCCATAGGCTGAAAAAAATAGATTGTTATTTAGATAATAATTGATGATATTCGTTAAAATTATTAGCAATAAAAGCCGATATAAATTTCAGAAAATTTGTTCAAGTTCAACAATAATAAATTAATCAAAAGTTGGATTATTGTTTGAGCGAGTATAGATAGTCTTTCAATGAATCAATTGACGAAAAAATTCAATTCAATACTTTTATATATAAACATAAAAGCACGAGTTTCGAGTATACTATAATAATTGCGTCATTCGCGTGCTTCCCAACATAAATAGAACGACCACGCGAGTAATGATCTGGCCCTGTTCCAATCGAATGACAGAGCGGCAATAAATAATAAGTATAAATGGCCGTAAAGCGCAAACGAGCAATATCGTAATCTATAAGTGAGCATTTGCATCTAATTATCCCGACACGCGACTTCAAACTAGCCAAACTAAAAGCGATCAACTTGCATATACATAGAAATTTGGTACCTTTGCTCTGAACGCATTGTGCCTTGCCGGTAGCCGGCGAGTTGACTGGATGGTAGCCGGGCCTGCATCTGCAGCGCTTATCATGACACTCGGAACCGGCAAGACTCGCACTGCACTGGACGGATTCTATGCACTCGTCGTTGATTGCTGAAGCTACAGGTAAGCAGCGCTCCCGGTCCGAGTTGATCACCAGACCCTGGACGCACTCGCAGATGCGCTTAGTTTTGTCCGGCTGCTCGAAGCACTTGGCTCCGTCTATGTGCTCGCACTGTCTGTTGTACATGCATTCGTCCTCGTAGCCTGGAAAATTGTCATATATACGCATTCGGTAGGTGTAAGAAAGTTTTATGCAGGATAATTTTATTCTTTGACTTACCGCTGTTCTTTTCGCAGTTGTTCTTGACTTGATGGAAGCCAGCGCTGCATCGGCATTCACCGGCCTCGCAAGTTGAATTTTGAATGGTCGACAAGCACTGGATATCCTCCTCACAGTGTGGACCAAGATTTCGGGTGACTGTGAAATTCGGAATGATCGTCGCATTATAATATTATTAAAAATTACACATTTTTAGCCTGCAGTAAAATTTAATTCTATGCCATCCTTACTTCTCAAACAAGCCTTATTGTTCGCAGAGGGCACGTAGTTGCCTAGGCATTCACATTGATACTTGTAGATGTTGCAAAAACCGTTCTTCAGTCCGCATTCGGTGTCGTCGAGACAGGTGCGCCCGATCAGTGGCTCGACTAATTTATTATGGACAAATCAACGATTCATCGTTATAAGATAAAGTTTAAGTAAGGGGTATAGTTTATAATTTTTCATTATTTTGTCGATATCTGTTAAATTATTACAGTTGTATTACTTGAATCCATTCAGCAATTAAAGATATTTTTACTTATTTCTATGGATACATTGATTATTTATATTTATTACGACTTGTTAAGGCAAAATACAAATTTTCTAAGGACAATAATTATTTACTATAAACTCATTGGGTTATCAGATCCGACGTGTTACGACAAACTGTTACGTTTAAAATTATATATCCTATGTTTACGTTAAGTTTATTCAAAAGTATAATCAAAACAATTGATACGACGTAACAATTGGTACGCGTCGCTGAATATGAGAAATCTTAGATTCAAAGTTACTCGATTTCATTTTTAATTATTATGTATAAAGTATTAATAATAGTAAAAGGAACATACCCTTCTCTCGCCTTGCCCCTACCATCATGATGTCCTCGCTTTTGCAAGATTCGTAAACTTTAGTTTCATTATTGAGACACATGCAGTTGTTTTGCATGCATCTGAAAATAACAGATGGACTAAGTACTTGTCTGCACATCTCTTCTTCTGTACAAGGTATATTTGCGGCTGTAAACGCGAAAGAAATTTTTTTTAAACAAAAATTAATAATAAATTCAAAATATTTAAAATGATACAACTAAGTTTCGAAATTTTAATTAATTGCAACTTACAGTATTGCGACTCGGCTGTGAAGGCCAATGATAAAAGAATGAGAGTTTTGAAGTCCATTATTAAAAATTCACTTAAATTTTTCAACTAATTTCAAATTTTTTTCCTTTTCGATCAAGTTTAACTTATCAAACAACAGAAATCGTAACGTACCTATACCGATCAACGTTCACGAAGCAAGTGAACGAACGCTCATGGGACTATAAATATACTTACTTGATAGTTAAAGCCGGAAAATGTTGAGTCAAATATAATATGACACAGTCATAACTACATCATTGTTATTGAAATAAACTCCTGCTTCCAAGTAATTCGCAAATTTTTAACTTAGAAAGTAACTATGCAACTATTGCACTTTTCAATAAAATTATTAAAAATAGTATCCCAGTTGAACAATAGACAAATAATACTATTTAAGGAAGTTTGAATACCAAATTAAATTCATGATGTCTTATATTCAAAATAGGTAAATTTTTTACTGCTAATTTATATTTGTATAAAGAAACACTACGAATAAAGTAAATGTATAATATACTAATAAAGACGTTGCTAACTTCTTTAATAGAATGTTTTATAAAAGATAAATAAGTTTTCTTTTTAAACAAACTTATAAGACAATATCTTATTCAATGTGTGTAAAGCAGATACAAATTCGAAAGGTAAATGTCTTAATTTATGATCACTTAAAGAAAGGTTTATGACTCAGTATTTAGTTCCAATAATTTAACATTACTTTATATGAATAGGACTAGAGGACCTTCAACTTTACTACCCTCTTTGTGAAAACAAAATCGAAATCGATTTTTTATAATTATTATTTAAAGTTTGCGCACGTCCATTCAGAACTTTTCTAAAAATAATGCATTGTGATTATAACCATCATGTGACGTTCGCGCATTTTTAAATGACCGCATGATCGCCCGGGCCTTGCCCCTCAGCCGGTATGCCGACTCCGATCGATTCCACCTGCCAAAAATGCTAAATTGCATATTTTGTAATAGAGACTTGAAGTGATATAAAGGATGGTCTGTCTAAAAAAAAGTTCTATTTATTATGCTTTACTTTATTTTGTTCTTCTTTGCTTTAACTTTCATTTGCTTTTACTATTTATAATTATACATGAAAGTTTAATTTGCCAACAACGTAGGGATCGTGTACACTATAGATTTGCAGCAACAATCTTGGCGCCTGAACGTCATCAGCATCAACGTCATCGATGCTAGGCCTAGCTTCATTGGTATTATTATCACCATAGATGTCTGCATTAATAAATGCGCTTAAATCGATCTAGAACTTGTAATGGTTGATTTCATATTTATTCTCTTGTTGAATAATTCACTATCAGTGTTTAATTTAATATGCTAATAAATAATAATGACAATGACAAATGACACCTTTTAAAGGTATCCTTACGGCTATATGGTACTTATATGATTTATCTTAACGCGCTATACATAAATTAGTGCACCAATAAATTTTTTTTGAAAATTTCGTGGGAGGAGATATATTTCATAAAAATATTTAAATTTAAACTACTATCTTTCAATTACTATGTAGTTGTAAGTAAAGATTGTTTGTCTATATTGTGGGTCCCTTTTTCCTAGCTTCGATTAAACTGTATTACGATATATACCAATGATGATAGCTGGTCTCCGGAGTAATATTAGTCAATTTTCGCTCAGTGACGTTTTTCCTAATGAGTTGATAAGTTTAGCTCGAAGAAAAATGATGTGGAGCGTAATGCGAGGATAAGGCACAAATGACGAAGTAGAAGTTGATTAGGTGCACTCGTCACGAACAGAGTAGGTGTATGTTTATAAGAGTATTTATTGGTAATGTCCACATTCAATAAAAAGTACGGCCAACAACGATAGTTCGGAAATAGTAAAATGCAAAATGCAACTGGTGTGTAAAATAGGTATTTTTCACACTTATCGATTTTGTCAAAATAAAAAGACGAGTGCGGAAATCACTTATGCTCACAAATACTATTTTTTCCAATGGGGTGAGGAAATTTAAGTATCCTACTTTTTTGTTATCAGTACTATACTTTAATAAAAAAAAGGAATACTTAAATTAAAAAGTCAAATAAATTCGAAAACATTATATTTTATCTTATCGTTTGCTTATTTAACAAGAAGTTAACTTGCAGAAAATTCTAGTTTCTTTTACTAAAATTTTTTTTACTAGAAATCCTAGTAAATATAAAACAGGATTTTTCTCAAGGTGTCGAAGGGCAACCAGTAGTTTTTGACCTTTGACATAAACTACTCGAAAGAACATAGCCAACAGCTTGGCTTACGAAGGAAAAATCATCAAATTCAAGGATGCAAGTAAACTTTTACTAGAAACCATGCATAATCCACGTATACGCAGCTCCAAGCTGCACCAGTCTATCATCAAAGGCACTGTGCGCGAGGATTATACTCGTCGATCCACAAACATCGAACCTGCGCGCGTCACGAGCAGCGCTATAAGCAGCAAGTAGTAGCACTAGTCCAGACCATCTATACATATATACACACACACAATCCATATAGCAGCAGTGAGAACTGGCGAGTCGGGAGGAGAAGGGGGGGAGCAGACTGTGCAAGAGCGAGAAGGAGAATATCGAATCTCGCCGTCGCCGTTGAGTCGAGTATATAGCGTTGAGAGAGCGCAGAGTGTGTAGCGGCTTAGCGCGCGCAGGCGGGCAGTACACAATCGGCGCGAGCTCGCCGCGACGTCGCGTCGTCGTCGGAGGAGCGCGAGGCGAGAGTGCGTGAATGTCTGCGGAGTAAAAAGGCAGCGTAGAGTACAGTGTATAATATATATATATACGCAGTCTGGGGCCTGTATAGCTGTTGCAGTGCCGCTGTTTCCCGTGACACACACGACGGTGCGAGCCTGCTGTGTAGACGCTCCGCAGCGGGTAATATTTACAGAGAGATATTGCTAATTATCGTTCTCTTGACTAGCTTGCTCCCTCGCTCACTCTCCTTTTCTATATCGCAGAGTTTGCCGTGCCCGGAGAAGCAGCTGCATATACACAGGAGCGCGGTGGAGTCCAGCCACAGCAGCAGCAGCAGCAGCAGCGTCGTCGAGTGCAAGATTGTGTGTGCTTCCAGAGTGCGCGCGTGCATAAGACTGTAAAGTGCAAGGATAGAATAGAGTAGAGGATAAAAAAAGACACAACAAAAATGGCGGACGTCGAGCTGAACATCGACAACCTAATTCAGAGGCTACTCGAAGGTACGTCGGCAGCTTGCGACATTGCCGCCCGCGCGGGAGGCCCCTCATATATATATATATATATATATATATCATTAGCACCTAACGCGCGCCGCGAGCCCAGAGGATATCGGGGGAACCTTCGCCACTCGCGAGGTCAAAGATAATTTCGCTCCTTCCTCCCTCTCCCCTCGGACACCCCCTCGACGGTGCTGCATGTGTGTCTACTCGCTCGCTCTCTCTCTCTCTCTCTCTCTCTGCCGCCTGCGTGCAGCCAGCTCATGCAGCACTTTCTCGTTATATATATGTACTTATATACCTGCCCTGCCGCCCTTTTACTTGCGCTCTCGATTTCGCGCCTGCGCAGATATATATACGCAGACTTCGCTGCCAGTCTGAGAACATATGATTTTTATAACTGGGAAGAAAGGATGTCTGTCATTATTGGGCTAATTTTATCATTAAGACTAATAAACTCGAACCTCCAAAATGCTCCATACTGCACCTTGTGTATACCTACTTACGTGTCTCCTACTCTCTCTATATATATTCTACTCCAAAATCCTCTTGGCTCAATCTTCCTCCTCCCTCCCTCCCTCTCTCTCTCACGTCACTCTCTCTCTCCTTTCTCTCTTTAGCTATCTCTCTCTTTCTCTCTCTTGCTTAAACGCGATCCATGCTCTTTCCCCCATCGCGTGAGCTTTTTTCTTGCTCCATTTTTTTCTTACTTTTCCTTCATATACTATACCAAATTTTACTTACATTTGCATTTTGTTTTTATTAGCAATGACGCGCCAGCAGTATTATGTGTACCCCACTCGATGTTTATAAGGACTACTTTCTTGTCTTTAAACCCAGTCAATCCGATTTGTTTATTTACGTTTGTTTGTTTGCCTCTTTTTCTCTTGAAAAAGCGCATAACTTTTCTAACCTATAGTCGTTTCCGCGTTAAGTATATAACTATATATGTTTGCCCTTCTCTCGAGATCGCGAGCTTCGAGTAATAAGTTTGACGTTTCGTGTCTAAGTATATGCATGAAGCATACTATGTATTGAAGCACAACAGCAAAGTCAGAGAGAGGGAGAGAGAGAGAGAGATTTTACCTTTAGTGATGGATCAATATTAAGCACACACAGCAACTGTTTTGTTTCCTTTATTAAAGAGTTTTACACATATATTAGAGAGCATTTTTTCCTTCTTTTATCTAGCCTTTAAGAAGTTTTATCAAGTAGACTGCCTATTGTTATAGTTTCAGATAAATTAGCTCTTTTTCAAAGGATTAAATTTTTTGTGTATGCAAATTTATAAATAAGTTTTTCTACATTATTTCTTTTTTACTTTTTCTTCATTGATGTTTACAAGATATTTATTTTAAATTATAACATTTTTTGCTCTCTATTACTACACTTTAATTTTAAGTTTATAAAGTGCTTTTTTATTTGCTTTTTATTTTATTGAACATTGTGTACACAAAATTTAAAAATTCTTAATATTAAAAATATAATTAAAAATTATACATAAACATGAAAACAAATTAACTAACAATTTAAATATTGATAAAATGCTTGCCATTTTTTTAATTCAAAGATGTTGCATCCTTTTGATAAATAGTAATGATAGTCATTTATTAATGATATTGTTCCTTTAAACTTTGTTAAATATTAATGTGTACTTTTGTTAGGAGTGAAGTAAATCACAAATCTTATCGAATAAACTGACTATTCCTCATTCCTCAGTCATGACATTTCGTTCATCTTTTTTTCTTACTTTCATGAGGAAAAAAAACAATATCTTGTTTTGCTCTTTTTCTCATGGTACTTGTGCGGGACGTTTATGCGGTAAAGCATACCAGGCCCAGAAAGAAAACAATCAACAACAGGTTCAGGTTCAAACTCAGAAGAAAGCCAAGCTTAAAGATATTTTTGTTGGTACGCAAAATTCTAAGGAAATGCCTCCAACATAGCCCTTTATTTAGTTGCGCTATTTATCCTTCTGCCTTAAATATCATTCCATTACTACGTATGCATGTAAGAAGACTTTGTTTCCAATTGGTTAATTTGTCGATTAAAGAAGCTTCCTGTGTAAGCTACAATGATTGTTCCTTAAGCACTGAGACAGTAATTTACATCTTCATCTTTGCATTACCTTATATTGTACCTGTATTTTTAGTGGCTTTTGAAAGAATATATGCAGTACAAATTATATTTAAAAAACTCATCTCATCAAATTTTTATTTAGAATTAAAATTAATTTTAAATATATTAGTTTATTTTTGCTGTAAGTAATTTTATTTGCTATTAATAACTATGATTTAAATTTATTTTAATTGAATATAAATTATTTGTTTTATTTATTATAATTTAACTTGTAGTAATAATTTGTACTGTATATTTGTTCTTAATTGAGTAATTTTTGCTTTGGACATTAAAGTGGTGAAATTTGGTTGATACAATCATCAAATTATTCTTCCCAGTAATCCTGTAATATCTAAATTTCCATTAATGAAAAAATCTTGCAGACAAATACTTTGATGAAACATTTAATTCTAATGAAAAACAAAGTATGAAAAAGTGGTAGAATCATAAATCAAAACTTTTCAACTTTCTTTTTTCAGAATTATTTATCTGCTCTTGGATTAGCCTTGGTGGAGTTGATTTTTCCAATAGCCATTGTGATAGCAATTCAAGCGTATAACCAAGTCCTTTATGGTTGCTAATAAACTATAAATAACTGATGGTATCTGCTAACAAAGAACCATGTATATTCTTGTACTTTGTAAAAAGTGCATTTATCGTACAATTTATTAATTGCAATAGAGATTATGCAAGAAAGTTGTATTCTAGAATCATTATTTCATATATATCCTGAAACATATCCTACCATGATGTCTCTAAAATTGATCTTTAAAAAATTAGAGTAATTTGTAGATTGTCCCTTTCTTATTGTCTTAAAGGTAAAGATAATTAAGCAGAACAGACATTTTTTTAATTTACATAAAATTTAATTTCTTATTCTGAGTCTTAAAATGTTTGACTTTTAGCCAATAGATTTCTTTATAAAATTTGATTGAAATATACTTTATAAAATATGGAGTAAGAATAATTTGGTAAAAGATAATGTATGTACTTGTTTGTGCTGTAATAAATAATGTGATTGTAATGTAATGTAAAAATAAGTATGAAGATATAAAAATTTATTTTAACTTTACAACATTAATAAAACTGTCTGTTCTCTTAAGCAAAAAATTTGTGTATTAATTCAATTTAGAAATATTTGGTCTATGTCAACATAAATGTTTGAGTATTTTACAATTAACTATTTCCTTTTTTGATTTATTCAGTGAGAGGATGTCGACCAGGAAAATCTGTCATTATGACAGAAGCTGAAGTTCGAGGACTCTGCTTGAAGTCAAGAGAAATCTTTCTACAGCAACCAATACTTTTAGAGCTCGAGGCACCCTTGAAGATATGTGGAGACATACACGGGCAATATACTGATTTATTGCGACTCTTTGAGTATGGAGGCTTCCCACCTGAAGCAAACTACCTATTCCTTGGTGATTATGTGGATAGAGGTAAACAGTCACTGGAGACAATATGTTTGTTGCTTGCATACAAAATCAAGTACCCAGAGAACTTCTTTCTTTTGAGAGGCAATCATGAATGTGCAAGCATAAACAGGATATACGGCTTTTATGATGAATGCAAACGCAGGTATAATATTAAACTATGGAAAACATTTACGGACTGTTTCAACTGTTTGCCAATTGCTGCAATCATAGATGAGAAGATATTCTGTTGTCACGGTGGACTTAGTCCTGATCTCCAGGTAATATATTAAATTTTTGAAAATTTGATCATTCTTTGTTGTCCTTAAAATAAATATAAAAGTTATTTTAAAGGTAGATCTTGCATAAAAGTAAAAACTAAAAGAATCTTTAGAAGAATAAATATTATATTTTGTGATTTTTAAGGATGCTCTGTTTACTCTGATTAAAAAATAATAGATTCATTGTAACCATAAATCTATTATCCTATAAAATTAGCTTGATTATCAAAATAATATTTTAAACAATTTTGTAATATTGTTTTGATTTACCATTTTTATCAGTATAACATAGAATATTATGGTAATTTTTCTTTTCTCTTACTTAAATTTGAATAATTTTTGCAAATAATGAAGCAAAAATATGCAAATATTAAAAAGATTATAACATATTTAAATTTGCTTTGAAAAATGTAGATTTATTCATGATTTCAAAAATTAAATGTAAAATATTAAATGTAAAATATACAATAATCTAAAATATTCTTGAAGTTTTCTTCTATTCCAATGTCAAGCAATTATTATTATGTGTACTCAGATGTTGATCTTTTATTATCTTTAGAATAAAAAAACTGATTAAATATTTTGAAGTTCTTTCAAACAGCTGTAATGCTTGACCTACATGCAAGATCTATTTTAGTTCTTTCTAAACATACCTTAGTTAGACAAATTTTGATTTGCAAATTTATTAATCAAAAAATTTTTATTTTTTAATAATAATTTAATTGAATATTAAAGATAAGTTCTGTTCAAAAATTGTAATGAAAGATAAATATTATGCTAGAAGACATTTCTAAAAATATAATTTTTGACTATATTGATTAATTTATAAATATTTATCAACACAGAGCATGGAACAAATTAGACGAATCATGCGCCCAACAGATGTACCTGATACTGGTCTTCTTTGCGACTTATTATGGTCAGATCCTGATAAAGACGTCCAGGTTTGTTATTGTAAAAAATTTATATCTCATTTTGATGTTTATATTTTTCTTATTTTACTAAAGCTAATAATGAATCATAAAAATAAGTTTTACTATATAATATAAGATATAAAAGAAAAAAATTTGATTTTAATTCGCCCTCATTCCTTGTAGTTGCATATTAAAGTTTTATTTTTTTTTAGGGGTGGGGAGAAAACGACAGAGGAGTTTCTTTCACCTTTGGACCGGACGTGGTGTCGAAGTTCCTTAACCGTCACGATATGGACCTGATCTGCCGGGCGCATCAGGTTGTTGAGGACGGCTATGAGTTTTTCGCGAAACGACAACTTGTCACCCTCTTCTCCGCGCCCAACTACTGTGGCGAATTCGACAATGCCGGTGGCATGATGAGCGTTGACGAGACTCTCATGTGTAGTTTCCAGGTAAAGATAGGTTGTGTAACAAGTCCAAGTTTATTCCGCCAATTCTATTAATAAACGGCACAAATTTGTTAAATTCTAAAAACAAGACGAATGTCAGCATTACAAATTAAAATTGTACTCATTGACGTCAAAAAAATCTTTTTGCAAAAAGAATAATTTTTTTTTTTTTTTTTTTTTTTATTTTTTTTTAAATTGTTT
>UELX01006154.1:0-11570 GCA_900480035.1 Eupelmus urozonus | reverse complement strand
TGCTCAGGTGCAGGAGGCGGGCGGTAGTAGCGCTTGGCCTCGAGGGATAATTCGACCTCGGTGGCCGCGTCGAGTAGTTCTTACCGACGTGTACTCAGACCTGCACACCATATACTGGATGTATGGATGCAAGTTCCTGTGGAAGAGGTCGAGTTGTTGCGCCTTGTTCCAAGGCGGATTAAATTTACTCACAATGCCTATTATGCATGTAAGATAGTCTCGCACTGGATCTCCTAGTCCCTGCGTTCTTGGAGATGCCTCTTTATTGAGGCCCTGCTGGTATTGCCTATTGGCTCCATACCAATAGCGAAATTCTTCGCTGAACTGTGGCTAGACTTCCAGCTCTTTCGGTTGTTGCGATACCAATTTGTTGCAACTTCCGATAATAATTCCGACAAGGAATTGAGCATGTCAACTTCAGATAGTTGAGCGAGATTTCGATATTCCTTGACTCTGATACCGAATTCGTCGACGCTCTGGCTATTTGTGCCTGAGAAATTGATTTTCAAATTCCAAACTATCTGGCTAACGTCTCTCGGGATACTGAAAGTGGGTTTGTTGGAGTTGACCGTTGCAGACTACTTCTATCCTCGAGATTCCTATGATCTCGAGGTAAACTACGGTTTTCATGACGATCTACATTATCGTCCTGTTGGTCGTATCTAGTGCTCTCTGCTTGGCACTTGATACTATTCTTGAGCGTCTCGACTTCTTGCGAGAGGCCAGCGATACATTGCCTTATTTTCAAAAAATGCTTCCAAGCTCTGTCGGAATGGTAGAACTTGGCGTCGCAGGCGTTTGCTGGTCCGTCTGCGACACTTTGGGTGGCACTTGCCTTGGATTTGAGTCGTTACTTGTGTTGGCCGATCCAGACGCCTCTTGGTTCTGTTGCGAATTTACTGTCGCATCGGCTAACACTCGGTCTATCTCGTCTTGTCTTTTAGCGATCTCCTGTCTTGTGACTTCGAGTCTCGCCGCGTCATCTGTATCTGTCGACAAGTATTTGGGAGGGTGTACATCATCTCCTTGATGAGAGCTGGCCCAGGATACACCAAGCCTCTCAATACCTACGCGACTAATAAGGTTATCGCGTAGGTTGGCTCTTCAGACCCACTGGTCATGTTCATCGAGGTTTGTTTGCTCGATGAACTCTAATGCTGAGTAGACTCCCAGCATCGATTTTGTGAGCCGATGTGCTCTCTCAAAACTCGCTCCCTCTTCTTTGAGTTCGAAAGAGCGGAGGAATTTCCTCATCTCCTCTGGTTTTGCATAGAAACTCTATTCTTCGACTAAAGTCTGGACCTCATCATTGGTCGGTGGGTTCGCCATATTGCCAGACAGTGCAATTATTTTTACAAATTATTGGCTATTTATTAATATCCTCGGCGTTCTAAGGTTATTAGAACCGCTAAGCTAATTTGGGCGCGCTTACAATTTTATCGCAACTTAATCTGATGCTTAGGACGCCGAGGTTCCTGTTTACGAGCAGGGAAGTTTGTTTATAACCAACTTGGTATAAACAAATTATTTTATTAATGAACAATAAAGCTAATATTTAAACAAATAAGAATTTTATAATGTAATATATTGATTACTTGCTGCCGAGTTCGTTTACACGAGGGTCAATGTAACTTTTACGCGTTTTGCACGATCACTCCTCGTGGAGTAACACCTTTATACCGATCACAACGCACTTCGGTGATCGTGTAGAACCTTGCCGTATAGTTCTGCGGTCACCCTGCTTGCGTGCAGGCTGACTGATGATCGCAGAGGCTGATATTTGCACTTTTGGACTACTGTTGTCCGAAAATTCTCGGGAACACGAAAACACCCACACACATATATACACACTGCTGTTTTTCAATTTCAAATTCGATACTTCAGTGTTCCGAAGAGAGAGACTATCTGGCTTCCTAGCCGCGGTTTCTATTGTCCTGAAATCAGCTCTCATGGTGAAATCACGTGATTTCCGAAAAAATTTTTATTTACTTTTGAATATCTTGAGATTTTACTTTAGAATCTCGAGATTTCAAAACAATCCCGATTTGTGAAGGCTCTATGACTCGAAAAAAGTAATGAGAAAAAAATTTTCCGATTTTGAATCTCATATTTCGCAGATTTCCTAAATCTCTGCTTGAGTCCGAAAAAAATTATTGGCCTTTGATGAGATGACCCCGCTCAAAAATGACCGAAACATTATGTAGACGATGTCCATGTGTCAGGATTACCCTTCAGGTCGACGTGTTACCATCAATAATGAAGCGCAATAGGTACGGATCAAAATAAACAAAAATGGCCGAATCTCACTGTAGACGATGTCCAGGGGTCAGGATTACCTCCAGGTCGACTTGACACGATCTACGAGGAAGCGCACCTGGGACTGATCAAAATAACCAAGAATGACCAAAACTCCATTTAGAAGATCTCCAGGTGTCAGGATTAGCCCCAGGTCGACGTGACAGCATCTACGAGGAAGCGCACCAGGTACTGATCAAAGTAACCAAAAATGAACAAAAGTTCCTGTAGACTATGTCCAGGTGGCAGGATTACCCCTAGGTCGAAATGACACCATCTACGAGGAAGCGCACCAGGTACTGATCGAAATAACCATAAATGACCGAAACTCTATGTGGACGATGTCCAGGTATTAGGATTACGCCCAAGTCAACCTGACTACATCTACGAGGAAGCAATCCAGGTACAATCTCACTAGACGCTATCCGGGTGTAAGTATTATTCCAAGGTCGATATGACACCATCTACGAAGAAGCGCACCATGTACTGTTTAAAGTAACCAAAAATGACCAAAACTCCCTGTAGACGAAATCCAGGTATCAAGATTACCCCGAGGTCGACGTAACACCATTTACGAGAAAGCGCACTAGAAAAAATCCCAGTAGAATATGTCCAGGTGTAAGGATTACCCCAACGTCAACGCCACACCATTAATGAGGAAGCGCAACTTGTACTGGTCAAAATAACCAAAAATGACCGGAATCCCATGTAGACGAGGTCCAGGATTCAGGATTACCGTTCAGGTCGACCTGACTCCATCTACGAGGAAGTGCACCAGGTACTGATGAAAATAACCAAAAATGACAGAATCTCCTAGTAGACGATGTCGAGAAATTAGGATTAGCCCCAGGTCGACGTGACAACATCTATGATGACGCGCAACAGGAACGGATCAAAATAACCAAAACGGCCGAATCTCCCTGTAGATGATGTCCAGGTGTCAGAATTACCTCCAGGTCGACTTGATAAAATCTACGAGGATGCGCTCCATGTACTAATCAAAATAATAAAAAATGACCAAAAATTCCTTTAGACAATGTCCAGGTGTCAGGGTTAGCCCCAGGTAGACGTGACACCATCTACGAGGAAGCGCACAAGCTACTGATTATAATAACCATTAATGGACGGACCATCCTGTAGATGATGTCCGGGTATCAGGATTACCCTGAGGTCGACGTGACACCATTTTCGAGGAATCGCACAAGCTGCTGATCAAAATGACCGAAAATGACCGGAACATCCTATAGACGATGTCCAAGTGTCAAGATTACCTCGAGGTCGAAGTGACACCATTTTCAAGGAAGCGCACTTGGAAAAATCTCAGTAGAATATGTCCAGGTGTGAGGATTTCCCCAACGTCAACGTGACACCATTTATGAGGAAGCGCACAAGCTACTGGTCAAAATAACCAAAAATGACCGTGACTCCCGGAAGACGAAATCCAGATTTTTAGGATTACCTCTAGGTCGACGAGACACCATCTACGAAAAAGCGCACCATGCACTGAACAAAATAACCAAAAATGACCGAATCTCCTAGTAGACAATGTCCAGGTGTAAGAAGTAACCCCAGGTCGACGTGAGACCATCTACGTAGAAGCGCACCATGTACTGGTCAAAATAAGCTAAAATGACCAAACCTTCCTTTAGACGCTGTCCAGGTGTCAGGATTACCCCAAGGTCGACGTGACACCATTTATGAGGAATCGCACAAGCTGCTGATCAAAATGACCGAAAATGACCTTAACATCCTGTAGACGATGTCCAGGTGTCAGGATTACCCCGAGGTTGACGTGACACAATTTTCGAGGAAGCGCACTAGGAAAGATCCCAGTAGAATATGTCCAGGTGTAAATATTTCCCCAACGTCAACGTGACACCATTTATGAGGAAGCGCACAAGCTACTGGTCGAAATAACCAAAAATGACCGTGACTCTCGGAAGAGGATGTCTAGGTTTTAGGATTACTTCTAGGTCGACGAGACACCATCTACGTAAAAGCGCACCATGTACTGATCAAAATAACCAAAAATGACCGGAACATCCTGTAGATGTTGTCCAGGTGTCAGGATTACCACGAGGTCGACGTGACACTATTTTCGAGGAAGCGCACTAGGAAAAATCCCTGTAAAATATGTCAAGGTGTAAGCATTTCCCCAACGTCAACGTGACACTATTTATGAGGAAGCGCACAAGCTACTGGTCGAAATAACCAAAAATGAACGTGACTCCCAGAAGACGATGTCCAGATTTTAGGATTACCTCTAGGTCTACGAGACACCATCTACGAAAAAGCGCACCATGTACTGAGCAAAATAACCAAAAATGACCGAATCTCCTAGTAGACGATGTCCAGGTGTCAGGATTACCCCAAGGTCGACGTGACACCATTTATGAGGAATCGCACAAGCTGCTGATCATAATGACCGAAAATCACCTTAACATCCTGTAGACGATGTCTAGGTGTCAGGATTACCGCGAGGTTGACGTGACACCATTTTCGAGGAAGCGCACTAGGAAAAATCCCAGTAGAATATGTCAAGGTGTACACGAACGTCAACGTGACACCATTCATGAGGAAGCGCACATGTTACTGGTCGAAATAACCAAAAATGACCGTGACTCGCGGAAGACGATGTCCAGGTTTTAGGATTACCTCTAGGTCGACGAGACACCATCTACAAAAAAGCGCACCATGCACTGAACAAAAAAACCAAAAATGACCGAATCTCCTAGTAGACGATGTCCAGGTGTAAGAAGTACCCCCAGGTCGACGTGAGACCATCTACGTAGAAGCGCACCATGTACTGATCAATATAACCAAAAATGAACGAACTTTCCTGTAGACGATGTCCAGGTGTCAGGATTACCCCGAGGTCGACGTGACACCATTTACGAGAAAGCGCACTAGTATAAATCCCAGTAGAATATGTTCAGGTGTATGGATTATCCCCACGTCAACATGACACCATTTATGAGGAAGCGCACAAGCTACTGGTCAAAATAACAAAAAATGACGGTGACTTCCTGTAGACGATGTCCAGGTTTTAGGATTACCTCTAGGTCGACAAGACACCATCTAAGAACAAGCGCACTATATAATAATCAAAATAACCAAAAATGACGGAAAAACCATGTAGACGATGTCCAGGTGTCAGGATTACCTCTAGGTGGTGGTAGCTCCATCTACGAGGAAGCGCACCAGGTACTGATCAAAATAACCATAAATGCCTGAAACTCCATGTAGGCGATGTCCATGTGTCGCGATTACCCTTCAGGACGACGTGAAACCATCTACGAAGAAGCGCACCATGCACTGATCAAAATAACCAAAAATGACCGAATCTCCTAGTAGACGATGTCCAGGTGTAAGGAATACACCCAGGACGACGTGAGACCATCTACGAAGAAGCGCACCAGGTACTCATCAAAATAACTAAAAATGACCGGAACTTCCTGTAGACGATTTTCAAGTATCAGGATTACCCTAAGGACTACGCGACACTATCAACGAGGAAGCGCAGCAGGTACTGATCAAAATAACCAAAAATGACCGAAACTCCATGTAGAGGATGTCCAGGTGTCAGGATTACCCTTCAGGTCGATGTGACACCATCTATGATGAAGCGCATCAGGTATGGATCAAAACAGCCTAGAATGACCGAATCTCCCAGTAGAGGTTGTCTAGGTGTAAGGAATACCCCCAGGTCGATGTGAGACCATCTACGTAGAAGTGCACCATGTACTGATCAAAATAACCAAAAATGACCGAACCTCCCTGTAGACGTTGTCCAGGTGTCAGGATTACGCTTCAGGTCGACGTGACACCATCTATGATGAAGCGCAACATATACGGATCAAAATAGCCTAGAATGACCGAATCTCCCAGTAGAGGATGTCCAGATGTAAGGATGACCCCCAGGTCGATGTGACACCATTCACGAGAAAGCGCACCAGGAAAAATCCCAGTAGAATACGTCCAAGTGTAAGGATTACCCCCACGTCAACGTGACACCATTTATGACTAAGTGCCTCAGGTTCTGATCAAAATAACCAAAAATGACCGGAACATCCTGTAGATAATGTCCAGGTGTCAGGATTACTTCCAGGTCAACATTCACCATCTACGAGGAAGCGCACCAGGTACTGATCAAAATAACCAAAAATGACCGAGACTCCCTGTAGACGATGTCCAGGTGTCAGGATTACCCACAGGTCGACGTGACACCATCTACGACGATGCGCTCCAGGTACTGATCAAAATAACCAAAAATGACATAAACTCCTTGTAGACGATATCCAGGTGTCAGGATTACCCCCAGGTTCCCGAAAATTATCTTCAAGGTAGTTTACCTAATGTTCAAAATGTATATGCAATAATAAAAAAGCGGCAATTGGTTCAGCCCTAGAGATCTGCAAAAATAAAAGAAAGTCGAGAAATGTCTTATGGAAAAAAAGTCGGAATTCCCTGCTTCAATATAAAGGTATTAACTAGCTGCAGTTTTTCGCTTGCTGACGCTCGCTCCGATTGATTTGGATTAACGCTTACTCGGACGGTTTTACTATTTTTTCTTCTAAAAACATTGTTCTATTAATGTGATTTACAAAATACTGTAACGGGCTTAAATTTACTAAACAAATCAATTTAATTAACAAAAATGCACATGCACGGGTCCGATCACGAGCTCCACCGATGCGGCTAGAGTGACCCGTGTCGATTTGTCACTTATGTAATGTTCACACCGTGCCGTGCTGTGTGCCCGCTTCGAGTTACTCTACCTTATCCCTCGTGAATTTTATAAACAAATTGGCAGTTGCTCAGCTTATGTACAGTGGTATCTGTGCCCGCGGTATTCGGCGTCAGGAAAAATCAGGATTCGAGTTTAATGAGTAAATGAAACATGAAAATGGAAGTTACAGTGACTCTAATGTAATATATTCTGTGATCAATTTGTTAAAAACAAATAAAAAGTAATTCACTAATTTGGCGCGCCCACGCCACGAGAGATTGCTCGTGAGAAAACTTCCCTCGCGAGGAAAAGCGAGCAGTTAGTACTCGGTCGCGTCGTGATATACAAGGCTCGAGCTCTAACCGCGCGACGCGACTCAGTGTTGTCCGCATCCACTACCAGCCCCCCCAGCCAGCGTTTCTCTATGGTACTTCTCCCCATAAAACCAGCGGGAGGTCTCTGCTCGACAACGCACTGTTGGCAAATCGAGCAGGATTATACGTAACTTCGTACCGACTCGTGTAATCGTGGCCAATAATAACTCTGGGCCACTCTTTTCAATGTCTTTTCTCGGCCGATGTGTCCTGCCGTCGGGTCATTGTGACACTTTTTTAGTATCTTTCGCCGCTGCTTCGCAGGCACGACTAACTTCCAGGCGTCCTCGTCGCCCAGGTACGCATCGATCAAGTCGTTGGACCTGCAGGTGTACAGTCGGTCTCCCAAGTACTTCCACCTAGGGTGGTCAGCCGGACTGACGCTAACCATTTGGGCCTGCTGCTCGTACGAGGCGTCCTGGGTCTCTTTGGCCCAGGAGATTGCCCCAATTTAAGGTTCTTCCGAATCGTCCTTGTGCATTCGGTAGAGTGTATCAGGAACATGATGCAGCGTTCCTTTTCGGTGCTCAATAACATATTCGTTGCCTTGTAACTCTAGAGCCAACAGAGATAACCTTCCGCTAGGACTCACAAGGCTGCGGAGCCATTAAAGGCGAGAGTGGTCGGTCACCACTTTAAACTTGTAGCCCCCGATGTACGGTCGAAACTTTTGGATAGCCCATATCACGGCCAAACACTTACGCTCGGTGACACTGTAATTTCTTTCTGCCGGCGTCGGCGTGCGGCTCGCAAATTCTAAGAATTTTTCTTCCTCCACAATCTCTTGGAGGAAGACAGTTCCGATGCCAGTATCGCTGGCATCTGTGTGGAGCACAAACGGAGTCTCAAAGTCTGGCCTTGCCAGGATTGGAGCGGAAGACACTAGGGCTTCCACAGCTTCGAAAGCCAGCTGCTGCTTTTCTTTCCACTTATATCAACGGTCCTTTTTCGTCAAGGACGTGAGTGGCTCAGCAACCGTACCTAAGTTGCCGAGGATCTTCCTATACCACAAAGCCATTCCTAAGAAGTGGTGAAGCTGTTTCAGACTTCGTGGTGCAGAAAAATCGATGATCGGCCTGATCTTATCTGCATCAGTCCGATAACCGTCCCGGTTGACCAACACACTAAGGTATTTAAATTAGGTGCGATCAAACACGCTCTTTTCGCGGTTTATTATCAAACCAGCTGCCTTGATGCGCTATAGCACATACTCTAGCCACTTGAGGTGTCCATCAAATATCTTCGTGACGATGGTTATATCGTCCAAGTAGCTGAAGGCATAGGGCTCCATCTTTACCCCAATCACCATGTCGATTAGGGGCTGGAACGAAGCGCTAGCATACGACAGTCCATATGGCATCCTGGTGAACTGAAAGAAGCCCATTTCAGTGACGGTGAAAGCAGATAGATGTATAGACTCCACCTTCAACGGGATCTGGTGGTATGTCTGAATCAGATCTAGCGTCAAGATAAACCTTCAGTTTTGTGATTTGCGGAGAATAGAATTCATGTTCGGTAATGAATAAGCGTCTGCTTTTAATACCGCATTTACCTTGCGATAGTCCACGCAAAATCGCAACTTTCCGTTGGTCTTTCTAACCATGATCACGGGACTTGACCATCCGCTTGTCGAGGGTTCGATTACTCCTGTCTCCAGCACCTCGTGTGCTTGCGCGAACATATCGTCCTCACGCTTCTTGTAGACAAGGTAACACTTTTGCTCCACTATGGCTGCACTACCAACGTCGATCGTGTGTTCTATCCACGACGTGCACCCCAGTGGAGAATCGTCCGTTCCTAAGACATTTTGCACGACCTGGGCCAAAGTGGTGCGTTGATCCATGATGATATTCTCAACTCCAATGGAGGCCATATAAGTGATATCTTTCGGGCTGTTGCTGGCTACCTCGAGATCGATGTAGGCTCCTGTAGCGCTAAGCAGGATACGATCTCGGACGGGATCATGGATGGCGCCGAACGCACGAATGAAATCCGCGCCAACATAACAGTCGATCTCATTATCTGGTACGATCGCTGTCCGGAAACACTTTTTCACCCCTTCCAGTTCTAAAACTAGGTCAGCATAACCCGAAATTACACTCGATTGACCTGCAGGTAGCTTGGTCTTGCAACCGTTACCTGGGTACACCTTTGCACCACTCGCTGAAGCGATTTGGAGCCCTACGACTCCCATAGTTGTATAGGTTGCTCCAGTATCGTAGACGGCTCGAAGCTTATACCCACCTACGGACAGCTTTAGCCACCACCGAGTTCAATTCCGGGGATCAGTGACTGGTTCTAATTGTCTCTCTTCGGAATTGTTTTCTTCGAGCCTCGAAGGAACAGCAAAATCTTCCTGGGAGACAGCGCACACATCTTCTTGCGCTGGCAAGACTGCTTGTTGGAGGGCGTTTGGCCCATTTACGTTCCCCCTGCCCGTTTCCCGAGCACTTGGGGCGAAGCAGCTGCGAATACACCAGCTGGCCACAACCAGAGTACTTCAGATGTCCTTTTGGACTGAATGGTGTTCCAGACTTCCCAGCTTGTCCATCCTTGGAGTTCTGCTAGGAATTGGACTTGTCACTGTCCTTACCAGCTTCCTTCTGGGTGTCTTTGCCCTTTTGGAATCCGCCTTTCCCCCACTACTTTTTGTTTTTGGGGGAGCCTGGAGGAGATTTTTAGGCTTTGTCCGCAAAAGCGTTCCGCTTTTCCTCCAGAAGACTCGTGATCCTCACAATCGCTTGCTCCGTCGTCTTAAAGCACTTTGGCTGCGTCGGAGGTTCGGCATTCACTGCTGCCAAGTGATTAGTGCCTTTCTTCATCACCTTCTTCCCTTTATAGGCCGTTTTGGGAAGCAAGCACTTGTCGGGAGAGAAAGGCGGTTTGTACGCCTTCTCGGCATCGAGAATCATCTTTACCTCGAGTGCCGCGTCTGGCAGCGCCTTAACGCTGTGATACCCTGCTTTACGCTCTAGCTGTTACATCTCTGGGCGGAGATTGCGATACAGCAGATCCAGCTGTCTCTCTGTATCGAGCGGCGTGTTCATACGCCTCATTATGGCCATGAGACAAGTCAAATAGTCTCGGACCGTCTCCTACGGTCCCTGCGTTCAATTATTTGCCTCATACATGAGGCTCTGCTGTACCCTCTGTTGGCTTCATACCAACTGCAGAACTGGTCTACGAACTCTTGATATGTGGTCCAAGACTCCTTATTATTCTGGTACCAGATGGCTGGCACTCTCGTGAAAAGTTCGAAGAATGAGCTCAACATCTCCTCTTCAAAGAGCTTTGCCTGGTTCCAGCACTCCTTGACATGGTTCAAGAAGTTATCAGCGCTTCAGCCTTTCTCTCCCGACAATTGTATGCCTTATTTACGCACAATTTGATTCACATCTCTTCGCGACGATGTCGAAGAATGTGAGTGATCGCCACCGAGTCCAATGGAAGACGCATCTGTCCTTGGCGGAATTGCAGAATTTAACTCTAAATACTGCGATCTCCCTCCCCCCACCGAGGATCCGTCAGAGTTCCTTCACGGAGACCTCTGTCTCGCATCTCTTCCATTTCTCGGAAGAGTTGGACCAGGGAGAGTTTCTACTCTGTCCCCGGGAAGGGATAATCCACAAAGGGATTCCCTCTGGCTTGCGTCCGAAAATGACTCTAAGTTTTCTGGGAAGTTTACTCCTTTCCTTCCAGTATTACCGCCATCTATCGTGGTACTATGAACTAGAGGCCGGAAACTCTGTGCTTGTAAAGCACTTACTTGGGTCTTCAATTCGTCCATCTGCTTCTGCATACTTGTCATAATAGCAGTGAACTCCAATGGTACTCGGAAACTTTCCCCAGCAGTTGAGACCATATCCAACCTCTGGATTTGTTTATTCTGACTACTCTTGGTGACTCCGTGACTCTATTTGTCCTCGTCCGTGCTTTTTTTCTTATCCTGGATGGTTCTAGACGCAATTTCATTGCGCGTTATCTCCAGACGCTCGAGCACTTCAGCATCCTTGCAAAGAGCTTCAAGTGGATGAGGTTCGTCATGGACACTGCTGGCCCATGCGACATCCGAGTCTCATGAGCACACTCTTTCGTCGAACGTCGATCGTAGGTTCACCCTTGTGACCCACGCAGAGTGTTCATCCGCCTCGGGTGTCTCTATAAAGTCTTGG
>UELX01006153.1:0-11575 GCA_900480035.1 Eupelmus urozonus | reverse complement strand
CTCTGCTGGGTTACTTTTGTAACATGATTATATGTGCAATTATTTACTTTGTAATTGTATGTTATTCAACTGGTAAACAAATAAATAAAAAATAAAAACTTTCTGCGTGCCAGAAAGTTTCCAGAAAGTATTTCGTTTGAAAAGATAAAAAATGTTGGAATAAGATTAGCGGTTGCAGAAGCAAAAAAGCTGGAAAAAGCAATTCGATTTTTCCACTTGAAAGCAACTGTACAAAAAATTATAGAGAACATAGTTGGGAAGCTATTCACTCCATCCACTAGTAAATTCACGTGACCTTCTTTTATCTGATATTTGAATAAATTTTAAAACAAATAATGCACATACATTATGAAAAGTAATGCATATAAAACGTTAAAATGTACGAATTTTATTATTTATACCCATTACAGAATTTGCAGGTAATTTATCCAACTCTGAACTACCAACAAGAGACTAAGAAATAAAGCGAGTTTTTCATTAATTTCAATAATTGTTTAAAACTCCTCGGCGAAATTGAATTCATCTGGTTTACAGATAAGCAGCAGCAAGGGGAAAATAATTTCGCGGAGCATTACGAGCGATTGCGAAAATAACAAACGAGCAAAATAACGATTTTTCGCGCTACAAACTGGCGCATTATTTGTCGTAAACTCAGCGAGCTATCAGGCTCGCAATTTAATTTTCCCGGCATAATTAATAACCCCAGCTATATATGTATTTCTCGCGATCGTTCCGCCAGCCCCTGCTACAGCTCGCATATTTTCCGTAAATTTCGTTTCGTTAATCCGCGGCGGGCGCTTGTATTTCGAAATTTACATTGGACATTAACGCAGCCGGCCCATTACGCGTCGCCGCAGAGAATCACTGGGACGCATTCGTCCTCATTTCGCGTCATTTCAGGGCTAGCCTGCGCACCGGGCTTTTAGGCGCGCGCGCATCAGCCCCTTGACCACGCGCGCGAAATTAGCTTCGTTTTCGCGCGCCGCAGAGGACGTTTTGCACGATCAAAAATTGAACGCGCTTTTGTAATTCGAGGAGTTGGGGAAAAAAGTCGCCTGGAAAACTCGACGCACGAAATGTATACGCGAGCAGGGAGTATAGGAGAGGGAAAAAGAAGGAGAGAGCAAGTTGCGCGCCTCCACAAACTAGCGAGTCGAATACAACGTTGAATAATGCAGCGACTCCGGGAGAGAGAGAGAGAGAGAGTCGCTCTTCCCTCGCGCTCACGCGGTAAACTTACGGAGGCAATCTAGTCTTCGCGAGCGCCTTGTGTAACTTGTGTAGCGACAGGGGGTAGTTCCGCAGGCGCTATATTTTTCTAAGACTCCAACTCTGCCTTCCACCTGCATATATAGCAACCCGGAATTTCGAAAATTCCGCTGAGTTTAATCTCATAAGTTAGCGTTAATGCGTAATCTCTCAGGTTCTAATGGTAATAGTGGAAAGCGCGCGAGCCTCGCGAATTGGCGTGTCAAGCTCGGCGTGCGAAAAGGGTCAACGTTCCCGCAGAGAGCCACTACTGGCAGAGATCCAATAGCCGAGGACACGGCCGCGGAGCCTCATGTATCTTCGCCGGTATGCTACACATCTTAAACAAAGCCACAGTGTTTGCGCGGCGTCGGAGACGCCGCTTCGTGCGTGTATACGCTTATAAACTTGTTCCGCCATATTTTAAATGCAGCATAATCTCCCGCAGCGGCTGCGCGAGCTACGAGCTGGCGCGTCTCTGCATAAAAATGTCGCGGCGGCGAGAGGCTGGTTTTTCATAGAGGTGAAAGTATCGAGTGATTTTGGGTTGTGGTGAGGGATTGACCTTTGGGTTTTGTAATTTTGTGGATTTAAAAAGGTGGGAGGGTAATTGAATTGCTGAACAGCTATTTTCATGCAAGTTTAATAATTAAGCGATTAAATGACGAGATTTTCGCGGGAAAATTCCGTTACAAGATTAATATTTTGATTAATAAAGTTTTTCAATTTCGGTACAACAGGCGTGAATTTAAATTAGCCATAATTATAGTCATAAACTGATATTGCTTCTCCCGGCTCGGCCGGATATTATAAAGTATAATAATCTTATCTGACCCAGGGCTTGCGCCAAGTCGCTTATTATTTTCGAAACCTTGCGCACAGCGGGCGAAAAGCTTTTTTAATTTTTCATTCTTCCCGCCGCGAAAGGCAAAGTGTTTACAATGGAATCAGCAGACTCTCTCTACGCGCGGCAAAGCTACAAAGCGAAAAAGACCGGGTGGACGCCCGAAGGTTATGCGCCTGCACAATGGGATCGCCCCAGCGAAGTGTAAAATTTTAAATAAAAAGAACCACCATGCGGGCGCCGGTCTCTTATACACACACACACACACCTCCCAGGCAGCTGGTATCGTTGTAAGCTAAGAAAAACGGGAAATTCGCGCGCGCCCGTTATATTTTGCTCTCGCGAGCTTTTAAAATTTTTCCGACGCGCGCGCATTTCGCGCTCTTTGCGAGAGAAAGAGCCGACGGCGGCAAGGGCGGATATAACGAGATTCGTTAAAAATACTCCTCTCCAGCAATTTTATTAGAGGCAATTTGTCAGAGCGCGAGCGCTCCAAATTCGATAAACTCGCTGCGAGTGTATTTTGCTGCTCGATCGTGTTTTTCCTGTCTTTAATGGAGTCGCTGCGACGTCTTTTTCGTGAGACATTAGAGGCTGCAGGTGTGTTAGGAACCGTCCGCGAAATGTTTATCCGGAAACGGAGGGCTGTAGCTGGGAAATCCGCTGGGTCCAGCTCCGAAGCCCTCGAGTGTAATCGCATTAGGTGAGCCCTTCGCTCTAGCTGCAGCTCTCTCATTACACCCCTGGTGGCACTCTATCACGTCGCGAGAGATACAGAGAGAGAGAGGGTTTGTCATTAAGCAGGGATTCACGCGTGTACGATTTGGCTACTCCATGCTGCCAGTGCTGCTTTCTCAAGGATATATCTCTTAAAGTGCGGAGCTTTATGCGCGTTGTTCTTGTTTAATGGTTAGTGGCGGTTCTATTGTTATGTTTATTGTATCTGACTAATAATTCTATTTTGGGTGGAATGGCAGGTTTCCATTACATTGAAGGTATTTCATTACTGGCTAATGTAAGAGACGAGTTGATGAGTGTGTTTTAATTTCCTTTTTAATATGGACCTGATAGGAATTTTATGTTAATGCATTCAGTGAACACACTATTATTTTCAAGGATAAAAATTTTTGAAAAACGATTTTGAATCAATTTATTAAAAATTACTACTTTGCAATATAACTGAATATTAAAAAACTATCGTATACGTATTCTTGTAACTCTAGTTCGCGTAAAAAATTCAGCATACTGTACGCTACATTCGCAAATCCTAAAATCTAAATTCCTAAAATACAAAGTTATCTTTTTCCGTTTCCAAGTTTTTTCGAATCCTCCTCCACTCTCTGTTTTCCTCGGCCACATTTTCTCCTACAAAAGAAAAAATGTACTCTAAAAATCTCCAAGTTTATGCAGCAAATATTGACAGAATGAAAATCAATATATGTATCGAGGGATAAAAATCACGTATTCCATAGAGCTGCAATAGTTGCAAAATATTTTTGTTTGTCTCGTTGCAGGTCCCCTCCGCTGTTTTCTCAACTTTTTCTATAGCGAGACTACAGCGCGCGGGGCCATGAGAGCACGAGCCGCGGGCGTGACTGACGAAAGGATGATCAAGATAAAAAGAGAAGAGAGCCTCCAGCGAGAGCCAGGCAAAGTAAGACTCTCCTACTTTTCCCGCGCGGGCTCGCCCCGGCGAAAATAGAGTGTCTCTCTTTCCCGGAGTATTTTAGGCAGAGCCCGGCAAAGTTTTACCAGCTCTCCGGCTTCGCTACTTGGCGATTCCGCGCGGCTCCGGCAATAAAGTGACCGCTTTTGCGCCGAGAAAAATCGCGCGCATGCCGAGATGAGGTGGATCTTGCGGCCAACCTGGGGCTAAGAGACTCGCTTGGACTTCGATTTTAGAACTCTCGGGTTATTTCGCCGACGGGCGAAATGGCCACCCTATAAACGCGAGGGGTCTCAGCTAGATGCGCGTAAACACTCTCTGCGCTGTGTGATCGTCAATCCGAATCTTACTTCTCTTGAATATTTAAATGTCTCGTAGGTATTTGTCAAAAGATTCAACGAGATGTTGCTCGCTTGCGGAAATGGCTGTACTTATTTTGTGCTCGATTTATGTTTCGCCGTGATTCTCTGGGAAGAAGGTTAACTGTTTATCGTATCTAGATTTTTCGGGTAATTCTTGATAGCCGCTTGTGTAAAAGTCGATTTAAACGAAAGTTTCAAAGCTATAAATTTCCCGCACCCGAAGCTCATATCACACCGCTCGAGATAAAGTTATTTCAGGAATTTCTATTTGATTGATAGCTTTGAGCTAGTACAGAAGCATATTTTTAAAATCTTCCTCTACTTTCGCCTATCTGACTTATTCAATAAATAATGTAAATCAGGCTCAGCAAATACGAAGAGCCCAGATAAGAAGCTAGTAGATTGCTTATTTAATTCAAGCTCGCAAGTAACAATAAAACCAGCCAGCGCCGTAAGGATTAACCATAAAATACATCGAGATAACGATTATAGAGTGTCAGCAACTGGTACATTAATCTCACTCCAGATATGGAATTCTCAAAGACTTTCCACCCTTCACCCTCTAGCCAACGGCGCGAAAATATCTCCCCACCTCCTACCCCCCATAAGTATAGCTCCTTGTCTATAAAAAAGAGCGCGTCGACGGCGTCTGCGTCCTCGATCGGACGAGGTGTGCGCGCGGTCGGTGAACGGAAAAATTTTTACGATTCCCCTCGTGGGAATTTACGGGAGAGCTTCTTCTTCTTCTCCTTCTTCTTTACCCTTCTTCGTTTTTTCTCACTCCAGCAGCGAGATAAAAAAAAAAGAGAAGAGAATAAGTATTATCACCTCGGCACGGGCGTTACGTGGTATAATGCGCCGGGGCTGGCGCATCTTACAAGCAGTAGTGAATCACGTTCGCCGTGTATATAGAAGGAAAGGAAATACATTTAGCCGGGGCTACGTGCGACGGACCTGCACGCAGAGCGCGGAGTTAATACAGATTTACTGACCGTTGCGGCCCGGAAAACCTCAACGTAAAGCCCCGCCGCAGTAATCTCGCTTAACGGCCCACTGGAATATGGGCCCCAGGAACGATGATGGATCGTTGCTGTCCTTCGCTTTGTAGGAGAGTCGGGGGGGATGTTTGCGTTATTAAATTTCTCGATGTTTTTGAGAAATACGTAGATTTGAGGTGGTTTTGAGATGTAAAGGTAGATTTATCGAGAAGTAGAGAAAGACGTTAAAGGTTTGGCAGTGAAAACAAGTGATTTTGGAGGGGTATATACAAGTGAAGGGGAGTAAATAAATTTTAGATCGACGTTTGCGGTAGGAAACCGCGAACTCAACCAGACAGTAGTATCAGATTTGGGCAACGTTACAGGATACTTCAGGTCCTCGTGATAGTCGTCAGGGTTCAACGATCTTATCGGTTTGTTGACCCGACCCTACTTGAATCGACTCTCCAGCCTCGAACTTAACTCGGCTACTTAACTTGGAGGACTAATCCTCGTCGAAGTAGAAAGTGTAAAAGTTTGAATTTTGTTTCCAATTACGTTAAATTAAATTTTAAGCGTCATATTTTACAGACCGAAAAATTAATTGAATTTATTGAATAAAAATACATATTTCATTTTAAATAAAATGAAAAAACACTCTAATTAAATTCAAACCAATTAAATTTTTCATAAAAAATCAAACTGAACAGCTTCATTGAAATAGCAAGGCTCGACTATTCCACATTGCTCAACTCTCCTCGTAAAGTCCCAACCAACCCTCACTTCCTCAAGTATCGCGCATTACGTATTAATCCCCCAAACTTCCACCCACGCCTTTCACCACCCAAAACTCCCCCCAAAGAAACTAATACTCAAAATAACGAGGTATCTCCCTTAGCTACCTCATAAAGCATCCCCGGGCGCGAGTCGAAGACGAATTAAGGGGGGGCGCGGGCGCGAGACCGAGACGAATCGACGCCGGGGAGTCAGTGGCATATAATAGCGGAAGCAGCGTTTCGTCTGCGTCGCTTTCAGAGGAAGCGCCGCGCGGCTGGATGAACTGGCGAGGTTAAGAGACGCCGAGGACGACGGAGAGGCAAAGTGCGCCCCCCCGTGTACTACGTGTGTGCGTTGCTACGCGTGCGTGTAAATGCATTTCGTTGCCTGTTTATCTTGGCGCTCTTCATTGCGCTGCCACCGGCGCCGCGAGGCCCTGAAGGATGGGCTGTCGCCGAGCGAGAGAGCGAGTATCGCCGAAAGGAGATACTGAATTTAGCACTAGACGACTCCATGAATATGAATACGGACTGGAAGTCCTTTAAGAGAGTTTTCTGGAATTCGAGATGCTCGCGCGCTGTTGCATGTTTATTATTGCAACGAGCCGGTCTGTTTTTTCACTTTTTTTTTATTTATTGTTGGTATTTTCATTTGTTAAAAGTGTACTGTTACATTAATGTAATGGTCACGTATTCATTATTATTATACATTCTTATAAAATCTAGAATTTTCAGAATTAAATAATGATATCATTTGCAAAATCAAAACTCTCAATGTAATTTAACCAATCATATTTACACGCATTATAATAATAACAATCCTATCGGAATAACAAGTAAAATAACATCGTAATATAAATTGTAATACAGCGTTTCGATTATTCGTACCAACTCTCTCCATTATACGTTGTAACAATCAATCTACAAATCTTTCATCAGCAACAATGCGTATATATTTATCATAAAGGTTAATTGCCTTCCATTTCATACAGTACACTAGCAAACAATCCCCGCATATTTACGCAAATCCATTACAATCGATCATTGAGAAACTGACTCCTGACAACTAAACGTGACCGCTCTCAGATGACGAGGGAGAGAGGAGAGTAGTTTTTCGGCGAGCTTATCCAGAAACCGAAAACTTATGTACGCTTGGAAAAGTTAATGCGTTCGTGCAGGGGATAAAAGAAAGGACGTATAACAGTAGCCGCATTGACTTTCCGGGGGTGACCGTTTCGGCTAACGCCAGACTCTCTTTCTTTTCGGCCCTGATCTATATCTGCCAGTGCCAAGATGTAGGGAGGATGGCGCTTTTATGCCGTGCGAGAATTTTTTTTCTAGAATTTTGGTAGGTTGTAAGTGGTGTGAAAATATGATTGAAATATTTAGAAATTTTTTTTGTATTTGGACTGAATTTTGATGAAATTTAAAGGCAAAAATCGTACATAAAGTAGGTTAAAAAAATATCAGAGAAGAAATTAATAAAAGAATACTTCCATATTCTTATAAGTATAATAAACAATTTTATATCTTTTTATTAATAAATTTTCTTACGAGGATTTTTAAAATACAAAAGTTGTTAACTTTATATCATATAGAATACACTTTTCCGCATTTTTAGCTTTCCTGACAATTTTTTGGTCTAGGTGTAAGGCAGTAAAAATTTACATATTTTGAGAAACGCAATAAAAATACTAAAAGTTTTCACAGAAATATTCTTATAGTGTTTTTTATCACTTCATAATATGAATTAAAATAATTCGTGCTTTAAAATTATTTAAATATTTACTAATAAATATAAAATAAAAGAAGCCTTACGAAAATAATACGATCGATGTAACACGAGCTGGCAATCTATATTTTGACACCGAAAAAGATTTCACTCTACCCCCTAGGCTCTAGGCTCCGTAAACTGTATTTCTTTCGTATAGTAAGAAGAGAATACTCATGGGATGCTTCACAAACTCTCTTACATGCAAACCGTATTTTTAAACGGTTTGTCAGATGTTCAGACGTGCACTTATCCTTTTTTAAAAGCATTTATTTTCCTTGTTAAATTCAAACGTATTTTTTAAATGCGAATACGATTAACTTCAAAGTACATATATTTGCTTATAAAACCTTTAATTTTTTTAAATATTCCCATCTGTATAGTTGTGTATTATTTGTGATTGCGTAATGGCCAACGATCACCAAAGTTTCAAAAATCGATCTTATTCTTAATTTAGCATAATTTGTGTGAAATTTTAAGGCAACCTTTTATTAATGGGGCACTTATCATTTTATGTAACAATTTGTCTAGCTCCTGCCATCATGCATAAATCTCGACGAATGAAATGGAAATAATTCAGTAAAGGGTTCGGCTTAGTAGGAGCGAAACATTTTTCTTCGCTCGTGCTTGGGCAGCCTGCCTAGAGATGAAAAGTTTTAAGTAACGTTCCAACTACTCGCTGTATAAAAAAGGCGCGTTTCTCTCATTTATGCTTTTTCAAGTAGAGCCTCAAATTATTAAAAGCACTTTCTTATTTTAAGTGACAAAATTCTTAATGTCTCCTTTTTTTGTTGGGGAATTTAACTTTTCTCGGTTGACAGAACGTGAGAGCAAAATGCGAATAATTTTTAAGCTATTTTATTCAAGGTAAGTTGACACTTGGAGAACTTAGGGAAGCTAGTCAGGGCTTACAAAATATATTAGAGGACAGCCCGGCAAGTCTTAACTTTTCGACGTAGATAACGTTCTTAGCGTAAAAAGTTAACAAGCTATATTAAAAGTGGAATAATACTTTTCAAAAAATAGAGCATGATTTATTTTACTTTATTTAATGCTAAATAAATTAAATTTTTTTTTAAATTATGTGTTGTAAATTCAAGGTTAGCATTTTGTACAAATATGTAAATGTATAAAATACTAGTTTTTTTTTTTTAATTTTATAATATTTATGAAGAACTTTTTGCAGCAATTGAAAAGGAAGAGAATAATGATGATTATAAAGTATTATTCTCACTTGTCCAAACTTAAGTACTGTAGGCAAGATCTCTTTTTCTTGAGATATGTCCTTGCATTTACTCCGAGCGATAAGCGTAAGTAGAGGAGAAAAAAATTCATTCGAAAAACTTTAGCAGTTATTCAAGAAGTTGTTATTGTAAACTCGAAAAAAGTTCTTAAGTTTCTAGTTCGCTCTTCATTGTTTAGAGAAACATTGTTTTTTAATCCTCTCTCATTTTGCAATTGTTTTCTTAAGGACGCCAAATGGAAAGCTGTTCAAATTTAGTTTTTTATTTATAAAACAATAATTTCCATAACAATACTTTTAAATATTTTTTCTTTTATTGCTTCTGACCTAAATGGAATCTATGAGCAAGCACTTTTTTTGCACATTTTATGACATAATGACGTCATAAGGCAAAAACTTTATCGCCTCAGGACCTCATCCAAAAAAATTGACTCAATTTTTCCTAAAATAACAAGCCGGATCGTCGGAATTAATTTTCACTCAGACTTTAAAGGCAAAATGAAAATGCAAAGGAGAAACGTGCTCAAAGATTGAAGCGGCAGGATCGATTGCCGGTAACCTCGAAAAATACACGATTGAATACGAGAGCCGCGCGGCTATTTTAGTCGTCGGAAGAAAGCCACCGCAGGTTCGGGGAAGCCGTGGATGACCCACGAGGCGCCACACAGACGAACAAACGCCTCCCCGGATCCCTCTCTCTCATCTTCCTCTCTTTCCTCCCTCCTTTCTCTTTTCTCCGGCTGCCCCCGCCCATCTCTCGTTGTTCCTATCATTCCGCTTGTTTCCCCCCTGCGCGCTCCGTTTCCTTTTTCTTTACAACTTCGGCTCCGGCTCGCTCACCCTGGCGCGCGCTGTCTTTTCGTTCGCGCGCACCGCCCACCCACCCACGCGCCCCCCGGTTCCCCTCGTTATATTTGCTTCGTTACGCGTACCCGGCGCGCATCGGGCTCCTTCTGTTTTTCGCAGTCTGTGAAATTTTCAGGCTTGCCAGGAGAAATTTGTTTTTCTTTCCTTTTTTTGTTTATTTTCATTAGGTTGAGAGCGGAAATTTTGAAATGCTTTTTTGAGAATTAACGATTTTATTTTAGTTGGAGGGAATTTTAATTGGGAGGTTTTTCAATTATTTATTTTGACTTTCGAGGATTCAAAATAATATCTAATTTAATATTATTTGTAGACTTTATTTATTTAAAATCTTATGAATATTTTATCCGTAATTTAAGTTTGCAGTTTACGGTTTCTATTGAACTTTTATTTAAAATATAGTATTAAAGAAAAGATAGAACATTTATTTTCTATTGCTGTTTTAAAAAATAAAATAATGTTTGAATAATTTTAATTAAAAAATTTTTTTTTCTTCTGATTATAGTGTGTACCCTCTCTTTGCTCTTTAAGCTGATTTTTTATATTATTTTTATACGAATAAAATTATGTTATAATTAGGTTTTGTTCTAAACAGTCAAAAGTCAAAAGTGAAAATTGTACCTTGAGAATTAGTTTTTTAAATTAATTCAGTTTTTTAAAATGGCATTGAAAAGTAAGTATGGCAAAGTAGCCATAGCTAGACAATATCCATGTTAAACCAAGGCATTTTAAGCCTCTGGGCTGCTATGCAATATTATTTAGCAAATGGATTTGTTTGATTTAATGTAAAATTAATAATAGCGCTAAAAATTGAAATTGATATTCCCTTAGTAGATATTAATTTCATTTTATAATATTAATAATATACCTTTGAATTTTCATGTCCGCATTTGCCACCGCTTACCGTAAACGTTTATTATGAAGTAGCGATAATTGCTTGTGAAAACTATTAGAAGCCACACTGGGGAATAAAAAATACGTTGAGCGAGAAAAGATAAGAAGCAAAGTAATGGGGTGGTAGGAGGGATATAAAGAGAAAGTTTGGAAATAGAAAGCAATGGAGAATAGGTAGAAAAGGAAAAGTAAGAAAAAAAAAGAAATCGAGAACGGGGAAAAAGTGGTGGAAGTAAGAGATAAAAAAAGGAAGTCGTCGTCGCTAGTGGAAAAGAGAGCGCGGCGAAGAAGGGAGAGAAGAATGACGGGGACAAAGAAGTGGATACACGCTCGCGGAGTAAAAAAAAAAGGAAAAAGCGAAAGAGGAAGGGGCAAGAGAAAGGGAGAGCAACAGTCGGCCCTCTAAGTGGAAAGACAGAGAAAAGAAAAAGTTTCTCGGATACCGGAACGAGCGAACTTCCGGGATGCCAGAATTCCGCGTGTTCGCTTCCCTTTCTCGCTCGTCATTCCTCAAGCAGATAAAGAGGAACAAAAAACGCAGAAATAAAAAGACGCACCGGCGCTCGAGAAGATAAAAGTATGATGAAGAAGTTGCAAATTCCGAAAGTGAGCGAGAGACGCGGGGTAATCGAAAACAGAAGGTATCGTTCCGAAATCGTTCGATTTGTAAATGTATGACCCGCCGTCGCTGCTGCTTGGCACACTTTACTTCACTTTCCGAGAAGTATGTTTATAAATTCAAAAAGAACTCTCAAAACTTTTCATACAACTTGCAATGTTTAACCTTATTCGCCGCATTCATGAATTTAATAATCGTCAAAATCTGACTTAAACAGCTCAAACAAATAATACCACCCGCGCAAAAAAATTTACCATCGCCGAAATATCGTAAACACATTGGGCGATACATCGGCCATTGATTGGCGAACT
>UELX01006152.1:0-11577 GCA_900480035.1 Eupelmus urozonus | reverse complement strand
TAATGTAAGTTGAAAAACTCATTTGTAAGAAGTGTGATTCGATTCAGAAAAATTCGACATTTTAGTGCAAATTCGAATTGAGCTTTCGCTTTTTTGATACCCACCCTTAGAATGTAATAAATTTTTTTCCATTATAATAAGATTAAATAATTTACAGATGTTTTCATCGAGTCATCAACTAAAATATCCTGTATCCACTAGTGTAACGCAGGATTTACGGAACTTTAAAAAATGTTCTTACAACGTTTATCTGTCCTTCCCCCTAAACAGAAAGCAGCAGTCTGCTTTTGCGAGATATCAAGATCCCACCCCACACTGAAATGAATTCTTAACGAGGTATTACTAGGGCGGTGGACTGGCGAGGTTGCTTTCGCCGTTTCTTCAATCGGCGAAGATTAAGGCTTTCTGTAAAAGTTTGGAAATACCGGTGCCCTGGGCGCGCAGGCCATATAACTTTTCCCTCATTAAGGTATAATCACCGTTTGATGCAGATAAGTCCATTTTCGCGCTGCTACGCTCTACGCGCCCGTGGACAAGGAGAGCAATAAGCTCGGCCTGATTTATCGAACATTTCATTAACATGCTAATTCGACTTTTGAACGTGACTCCTCTCGAAATGAATTTCCAGCGGCGCTGGAGAGCGCTAAAAAAAGATCGCGCGCGCGCGCTCGCGCAAGCCCTACCCACTTTAAATATTCAACCATCTCTCGCGGCGCTGCCTGCGCGCTGCTTTATATACGCGAAAATTAAGCTTAATCTCTGCAGCGCGGCTCTGCGGCAAAAAAAAGAACAGCAGTTTTCAAATGCTTTGGAATGGTGAATTTGGGAATTAGTCTTTCAAGTTCGTAAAAAATTGATAAATTTTACACGCCGAGGAACGTTTGATTGAAAGCCTTCCAATCGTGATCCCTTAAATAAATGAAAATTAATATGGCTTTTATTATTGGTATTTTAAAAGATATTACGTATTTGCTTTTGTAACTTTGACAAATTGATCGTCAGCTAAACGTGATATCTGGTGTACAATCGAAAATAGTAAAAAAATGAGGCAATCGATCGATGATCCCTTACATAAATAGTTGGACGAGCATCGAGCCCTCTCCAGCGAGGGGAACAACATTCGATAAACAATCTCATTAGCAGATCCGAGGAGAGTCAATTTCCAATTTTGGCTAATGGCTCGACACTGCCGCCATGATCCCGCATTATCCGGCGGGAGTCGGCATCGCCGGAAGATCGCGCAACTTGTGCGTAAATGACGGATCGCCGCGCGGTTTAAATTGATGCCCCCGCGCTCTCGGCTCTCCCATTATTCTAGCAGTGAGTCAGCTGTATATGAGAACCGATCGGGCCATTTGCGAGCACCGCCAGCGTCATTAAAATCGGACTACGCTCAAATTTCTCCAACGCATTTTTCTCTTCCCCTTCGAGAATTGAGAAGAAGCGAGAAGAGAGAGAGAGAGAAAGAGAAAGAAGAGGTGAGAGAGTGGTTGCCGAAATTTTGGCGGAGCTAACGCGTTTACTCGGCCGTGATGAAGTGATCAGCGCGGGCCAGAAGGGAGATTTTCGTGAACACGCGTAGGCGTCTGTATTGGCTATTTTTCTTGCTGACCAGCTCCATTTGGGATTAATCAAATGGAAGGTGTTCTGTTTCTGACGTTATTGCTATAAAATTGGTTGCTCATTCTCTGGAGATATTGTAGATACAGTTGCTTTGAAATTTTATCCGACTCGTTCGGCTGACTCATTTAATCTTTTATGTAATTTTAAAAGTAAACGTATCTTATTAGTAGAATATAAATTAAAATTGTATATGAACAAATTTATCGATATTACACACAATTAAAGAACGTCGCGTTTTAAATCCAAGACAAAGAAATATTTTATTACAAGGAAAATAGCGTATACAACTAGAGGCGTAAACTCGCACACTGATCGCACCTTGACAAATTCGGCCGGTCAGCTAGCGAATTTCTCAAGAGCTTCCATTCCGTCTAGGCTAGCGCGTTGTGCTCGCGCGCAGCCCATACACATTCCCCATTTCCAGCGGTATCCAAGTTCGCGGGGGTGTGCGGGGGACTGGGTTGGGTTAGCGAACGGCCGCGTTTCCGAAAAGGAACACATAGTCGCAGAGCAAGTGAGAGAGAGAGAGCTGGAATGAGAAAGAGAGGCACGTAAAGCCGCTTATGTGCATTATATAGGTTCCAAGCGCTGCTCTCGCTGCTGCTGGCTCTATATATCTATATATACATTCAGAGCGAGAGAGGGAGGATGGGAGGCTATACGGCGAAGCATTACGGACATTAGATTGGGACACGGGCGCAATAAACCTATCTGTATAATCTGCCCTGCAGGAATTAACAGCCCTCTGAAGGTAGCCACTAACGAAGTAATTCACTGGATGAACGCGGAGCGAGCGAGCGCAAGAGAGACAGAAACAGAGAGAGAGAGAGAGAGAAGAGATATAGAGTTGATGCTGCTCTCGTGCTGAGTCTGTGTATAGACGGAGGTGGCGCTTACTCGGGACCCCCATACAACCTCGGCTCTACGTACATGTATATATATATGAGCAACCTCTCCCCGCGCTCTCTCTCTCTCTTCTCCTGGGCTTTCGCGCGGCCGACCGAGCGCTAAAATTGAGATTTAGATCGAATCACAGTCAAGTGTCGCCGGCCTCCGCGCGTTCGCTAGTATACTACTGTACGTTGCTTTCCCGCCGCCGCTGCTCGTTTCGCCAAGCTTCGTTAATATTTAAATGCCTAGGCGAATTAGCTAGCCTGACCCCGGGAAAATCACAGCTACGGACTCTTGCTGGATGTCTATGACTTTTGGCCTCCGCGTTCTTTTCTTGTTTTTCTTTGGACTAACTTCGTCTTCTTCGTAAGTATTCTTTCCATCATTGATGCATTAGTTTTGCATTTTTCACCTGTTTTTGCACGTGATCAAGAACCAGGCGAATAATACAATTTGGATGTTTATTTATTTAAGAACTGAATGAATAAAAAGTAATTAAAAAGATGTATATCCTTGTAATGATGGAGCAATAAAATCTTTATATAGAAAGATGCTATAAGAATAAGAAATTATAGTAATGGAAATTAGTTTTCGATTATTAGCTGTTGCATTAATCCATTGTTGTGATCAAAAGTATAGCTATATTTCTTGGTTAGCACCAACTTACTTTATTAATTCTGAATAACTTTATAGTAAATTATCGTCAAATAAAAATATTATAAAAAGGTTTAGCATTCCAAGCTGAAGCACAGTGCATAAAGCTACGATCCGGCAGTACAATCGGTATAAAGCCAATAAGCCAAAAGTCAATCCATCGCAGCAGCAGCCCGCAGAGCCGCTAGTCTCTCCCGGCGGTGGCGGCGGCGGCGGCGGCGGCGAGTGCATTCGTAAGTCGACAGAGCGTGTTCCTTCCGCAACGAGCACATCGAAACTCGGCTGTGCGGGGGTAAAGTACTATACGCTCCTTGCTCGCTCTCCCTACATATCAGGCCAAAAGTCTGATTCGAGCGGCGCTATATACTAGCTTTCCCGCGCGCTCCCGAAATATCTAGGAGAGAGAGCAGCTACCTCGGGGGAGGATATAAATGAGCGGCAGGAGTCGACAAATCAAGAAACTATCGACATAAATAAATTTGTGGCCCCGCCGGGGCTTCTCGCCCGCTAGAGAAGACGTCGGCGGTGCGCCGCTCTCGCTCGCGTACGTTGCACGTAGAGCTACTCTCTTGCTCGCTCTCGAATGAGGGAAATGGCAGGCTCTAAGTCAGCAATTACATTCCCCACCTCGGCGCGCGCGCGCTCCACCTATATACATCCCTCGTCGCTTTATTTCCCTCTCCAACCCCCCGAGCCCACGTTATATTCCCTCCGGTACTTAGTCATTAATGCCTCTCGTCTTACGATCCGCTGATGACCTTTATGGCTGAGTTGAGCCATGTATGTATGCTTACGTGCCTCTGTGTGCAGCCTGCTTTTCGTAATAAGGAAATCTTGCTTGATGCCTATCGCTTGGGAGATGAAAGCTTTTTTCTTACCCGCCTTCTCTCTTCTCTCTCTCTCTCTCTCTACTATGTGTGGCTTTGTCTGCGCCGAGAGAATTATAGCTCGACTATAATGTACAGCCTCATGTAAGAAATAATGCTATTCCTTTCAGCTATATATAAATTATCCAACTTTTCTTTTCTTTTCTCATTTTTCTTACATTAACTTGAACATTCCAAAATTACCAACAATCGATAAATCTTTAGAAGGCCAAATTTACTCTTTAGAAAAATTCAACTAATTATTTGAATTGCGTAATTAAACAATTAAAAAATAACCCGCTTTAAACGCTTTCAATCGTCCAAACTCGTCGCATCAACGGCAAATCAAAATCAAATCTACAAGTGTTGACTAGCTCATCGCTTTGTATAAAGAGGCCTCAGACAAGAGATAAAACATCATAATCCTCGGCGAAGCAAGCGGCTCGCGTCGTCACGATATGATCGATGAGACAAGCCACTTGAGCGGCGGTAGCAGCTCGTGCTTGCCTGTCACAATAATCAATTAACATCGAGCCCGCCGCTGCACGCTGACAGGTCTAATTCCCCGTATAAGCGATGTAACCCTTTGCCGTCATAACGCCCGTAATAAGCCAGGCCGCAGTCGGCCTCGTCATTTATATTTCCGGCGCGGGCGCGCGATCCATCAGCCGGCGGTGCGCGTGGGCGAGCAGAAGCGCCCCCCCAGTAGTCGCTCTCTTGTTTAGATAAGGAATATTAAGCGCTCCGACAGATCATTTTCGAATCAGTCGGATTTAACGGGGGCATTATATGGCTTTTAAAGTTTTAATAGCGGCGATCATCTTATTAGTGCAGAGATTATTTTGTTACGAAATTTTTATGCGGCACTGTGCTCGAATGAGTCAAGGTGATGTCATGAAGCTCGTTTTATAAATTAACCATTTCATAAATTAGTGTCTTTTTATAAAATATTTTATTGAGTAAATAAAATATAACATAATTCACATTTATATCCTTTAGATAAATACTACGTAGTTACTATTTGTTCAACTTTAGTTAGTTATTTTAGTTGTTGTCATAGTTTTTGGAAACCAATGCAATGTAAAAATGTTTCACTAACTATTACAGATACACATCTCATCTTCAGCTACATTTTCATATCCCTGTATAACCATTGAAAAATCTGTTAAAAAAGCCAACTTATTTTCGTTTTACGAGGCGTATACGCAGGCTTCTCGGCGTATAAAGCTTTCATACGATAAATAAAAGATTTACAAGCGGACGTCAAAGAAGGCTTTAAAAGCAAGAGGGGGGAAACAAGAGGCGGGGGAAAAATAGAAGGCCGAGAAAATACGTTTTGAATTCTCAGGGAGAATCGCCGCCGCCGCCGCCTGCACCAGCGTGTGCAGCGCGCGACGAGGACGGAGAAGTCGAAAGAGAAAAAAGGGGCATCGCGATAAGTTTTGGAGAGCGGTTGTATATAGCTATAGGCAAACATGCATGCCTTCAATACGTGCGACGCGTACATATACACATATACATGTATGAGCGAAAGGAGATTCCCAGCCTCCGGGCAGCGGGAGCGAGTAAGAGAGAGAGAGAGAGAAGCCGCCCATGAATTTCGGCTAATGAGAACATTTGGAGATACGTCAGTTCCAGTATGCTAATGGCCATACAGATGCCGATACAATTTCAAGATGAATCTCTCTCCTTCTCTTCTCTCTTCTCTCTTCGGTCCGTCCTTCCTCCTCCCGCGCTCTCGCGCCAACTCTATGTTCTTATATTACGGCGCTCCGTCTCCGCCATATATCAGCATTAACTATCCGGCCCAGCTCGCGCTCCTGCAGCCAGCACACACAGAGCCGCACCGATGCCGCTGCCGCTGCTGCTTTCTGTTCGCGGAATTATTCACGTAATAAACGAACGAGCACTTCGCCTAATAGTCATTGTTTCCGCAGAAAACGTCCGTGGGAGCTGCTCTGTCCGACTCTGCCTCTCTCTCTCCCTCTCTCTCTTCTTCTCTTTCTCTCTCTCCTCGTGTATGTGCACGCGCGCTTGGCTGTGTGGGTGCTTTTCTTTTGTGCGACTAACCGCGGCGAGCCAGCGACGATCTGACTGAGATGCGAGCTCGCTTTCAATCTCCAATAATTGGGTTAGAGATCTGCGCCCGGCGTATTTTATATAATACGCAAGCGGCAGCGTCTCGCGCGCCCGCGCTCTCGGCTACCGCAGTTATTATGTGGCATTTGCATCTGTGTGTGACTCGGGTTAATTAACCGATCGGCCTTGGCCAAAAATTTATGGCATACACGGATACGTGGATCTTCCTTTTTTTCAATCTCTTTTTATCTGGCTAGCCCTTTTTTGCTGCAGATTCTCGTGTCGAAAAATAGAATTTTGCTGATTTATTTTCGGACTTGCTGTCCCTTGTTCTCTGCTATACCTTTGTTTTTTTTTTTTTTGCTGAGATATTTCACCGATTTTAGTAAAAACTTTTCCTAAAGAGAACTATTGTTACTTTTTGTTTATATTTTAAGCGCAAATAAAATATCTACTTAAAAATAACTGGATTATAATATAGTCCCTGGCAACAGAGTGCTGGCATGATTTAGAGCAAACAATTTAGTAGTCATAAGCTCAGACTTAAAAGATCCACAATCGCCTTAATTAGTTTCTTCTCCCAAGCTCAGGCAAATCGATCGCAGCTCTTTGTCGTGGTCTGGTTAGCCGTTCGGCACAGTTCGTTTCTCGCTCTCTTCAGCTCTAACAGATATACTCATCCCGTGGCTCGACTTAAACTTTGCCCATCCCTCAGCGTCCAGCGGGCAGGAAGCTTTACGGCCCTCTCTCTCTGGCTTTGCCCTTATATTGGCCAACTCACCTGGCAGCGTTCCTCATAACACTTAAATTTACGCCTCGCGATAAAGGCGCAAGCAAGCCTGGCCGGCTGGTCTCGGCGTTATGCCATTCGATGGCCCCAATCGCGCTCGGGTTACGAGGATCAACTTTACGACTTCTCCCCGGCGCTGCAGCCGCCCGTAATGGAAAAACTAATGAAAAATGAGAAAAAGAACTGCCCGGGTATGAAAAAGCGAAGGGAATCTTCGCTCCTTTTTTTCAAACGCGATCGCAGCACCAGCGTCGCTGGAAAATTAAGCGATCCGAGCGAGCTGCCCTCGTAAAAAAAGAATCCCAACCAGACGCCCAGGATTCTTCCTTTTTTATCTTTTTTACTTTTATTATTTTCGGTATACTTTCTACCTAGACCTGACTTTTGCCGGTTATAAAAAAGCTTTTCCGACTGAAATTCGGCAGATCGATTTATGACAGTAGGCCGACGATTTTCCCTGTAATTTAGGTATGGCGCAACGCTTTGCGGCGGCCGGACGCAGCGGGATTTACAGCCACGGGTCCGTTGCGGCCGCTGGTCAGCAGAGTGCCCGAACCATCTTTTTTATGCGAACTCTACTCTTTTTAGAAGAAAGATGCGCCCGCCGCTGTCCATAATATTTACCCGCCTGCGGAGTTACCTGCTGCTTCCGCCGCAGAGAGGAGGGCCACTAAATTTGCCGGGACTGCGACTTTTCTTTCCAAGTTTATGTATAGATACATTTTTGAGTTAGGGTGTCCCTTTTTTGCGTGAGGATGATTTGAAACGCTCTCTTCACGTTTTTGCATGTACGTGTTTTTTTCTGTGTTCTACTCTTGTGAGGGTCGGGAAAAGTCAGATGACACAAAAGATGGCCCGATAAGCAACCACGGCATAAGTGAAAGTTAACTAACACCGGGTGTTCTATGGCTTGCATTCTTTCGAGCATGTTTTTCCCATTTTTTCAGTCAAGGCCTTTTTTGAGTTAGTATGCCGGAAGGGAAATAGAAAATGTTTTCAAATAATGAAAGAAGTTATATTGAGGACAGTGGTTACATAGAAAATTTGAAAAAATTCGAAAGGAAATACGGAAGGTCGAAAGTGAAACTTGGTTTTTAAAAAAATACGATCCCCACTCTATTGGTGCATATATTTAAAACTCTGATAGGTGAATGAAAAAAGACAGTGTAGAGGGTGAGAACAAGCTATTAAGTAGATTGAGTATCCTAAAAATTTCCTCACTCATCAGTTATCCTCAGAATAATACTTAATTAAATTTTATTTGAACTAAATCTACTTCTGCATAAACCGTCAAATTTGATACATCAAAAGTACACTTCTACTACTGCTAGAGCACGCCGAGTCCGAGTCCGATGATCGCAAAGTGCGTGTCTCTCTATATCTGAGTCTATGGGTTGCTGTATTAGGTTCTTACTTTACGAGGCTTGGCCCGAATCATCCATCTCCGTTTGGCCGAACGCGTAAACTGGCCGACGCGACTCTGATGGAAAATCAATACGTGTACGTAGGGGCTAAAGGCGAATGACTTTGTTGGGCTTAGAAAATTATTTTTGCTTGTGAAAGAGCATTGAATTCTGAATGCAATATTTATTTTAAAATTTTATCTATAGAACCTTTTTTAACTTTAATTTAAGTAGCTAGTTGTAGGCCATTGATTTTGCGTCAGTAAATAAAATTCCATTCAAATAAAGTAGAAATAAAAAAATGAGCTTAAAATAAGGTAAAAATAAAATGTTTAATATAATAACGTTAAACTTTCACTTTTCGAAACTAGCCAGTTCATAAACAAGCGCAGCGACTACGCAACTCCCCTATTGAAGGAGAAACACGCGAGAAGGCAGGAACATAATAAAGAGTCGGTTATTCGTCGGCGCGACAGTCGGTTTCGCGCAATGCGCTCCCGCCGTATTTCAGCCTTTCGCAGCTCACAACTTACTGTCCGTATGAATTTTTAAATATTAGCATCATACTCGCGCTCGCGCTCCCGCGAGTTTTCCGCGTATAGAGCCGGGCCTCGTGCTTTACGATCCACTTGCGCGCAATTCACTCGTGTGTGCCGCGCAGTTATATACACCCAGACGCAGCCGCCGCAGCTACAAGTACCCCGCTTCGTATACAGTTAATTACGAAACCGAAATAATTCACCGCAACATGCGATAGCCCAATAACATTCATCTCTCCTCCCCTCCCAGTGCTTACTTGTCTATATAATACTCCCGTTGGAATCCCTCATGTAGCGCGCGCGTTAATCGCGCATAATGGCGCGTATAATTTCCATAAAAGCGCATCATTGAAAAAATACGGGATAGAGGAGGGGAGAACAACGCGCTTCGGCAGATAGCCGCGCTCCGCGGCGTTCATAAATTCGCGCGCCTTTCTCCTCGCGAGCTCGCTTAGAGGTATATATCGAGAGAAAGAGAGAGAGAGAGAGAGAGAGAGCGTTGCTAGCGACAGCTCGGCCAGCAAATCATGCACGTGTATACGCAGATATTGCTGGCAGATCCTGTCAAGCGCACTTGGGGGGACTTACAGTTATGCGGCCGCGCGCGAGCGCGACAAAGCCAGAGTCTCGGCCAAGGAATGCCTTTATATGCAAATATGCTCTGCGAGCGAGCGCGCAGCCGCGGGATAGCAATGAGAGCGAGCGAGAGAGCCAGCAGGCATCTCTCTCTCTCTGTGTTGGTATATACCCCTACACGTCCGCGAGCGTAAACACACATAAACAAACATTTATTCCATCCATATATGTATATTATACGCGGATGTATATACCCCGCAAGCGCGCGCGACTCCGACTCCAAGACGAAGAATCGATCCGCCGAGATATGAATATACCGTTGTCGTTTTGGCTCTCTCTGCAAGAGATGGAGGAGGTATGTGCCCAGCGGTAGCCACGGCGGAGAGATGACACGACGGCCAGAGAGCTATGAATTATTAATGCGCCCAAGCTAACCTGGCAGGAATCTATCAATGACTGCGCGCCGCTGAGCTAGACTAATATCGACCAGAGGCTACCTCTCTCGCTACTGTCTATCATCGCATTATGGTCAGCTCCTTGCTTCCCCTTTGTTTGACTGATTCGTGCTCGGGACTCGGACGAAGCAATTTTTTTTCTCTCCGCTGATCTATGCCTCGAGCACGGCGACGTCCGTTTTCTTCGATCGCAGAGGGATGCGTGTGATTTACTTGACGACGTGTCGATCGGGAAAAACTCTACCCTGAATAATCAGGACTCGGACTCGGTAATATATGTGCGAGCCTGACTGAACGTTATGATGGCTGAGGGTGAAGAAGATAGCAAGAAAAAAGGTAGCCCACGTTGGGAATGTGACTGATGAGGAACAGAGGAAGGGTGGTACTGATTTTAAGGGGATATCAGCAGGAAGTCATTTTTTCTCGCCTGCGATCCCTGACCATTTCGTTTATTAATTAATGCCTCTGACAGTGGCCCGTGTAAATTAATCCTTGTGAGATATTGATATTTCTGAATGATTAAATCTACAATGTTGAAAGATTGCTCCATTATCCAAACAGAATGTCGTTTTTTGACAATAATATCATCGTTTATCTTACTGGTCACTATATTCTTTTCAAACTTAAATCATTACTTCCTCCAGCAATACAAACACAAAAACCAACCACGAAAGTAGAAACGATCAACGTCAGCTAATAAAATTTATAGTCATTTTATTATCATAGACATAACGAAGAGATTCTATAATCACCGAAGACGTATTAACTTTATGGGGATCTTCAAATTCCTCACTGACAATTCGCAAACAGATGTAAAAAAAAAAAGAATCACTGCTAAGTAGCGAGCAGCAATCGATTTTCCGCGGCGCCTCTTAGCTCTGCACGCGCATACAAAAGAGCCGGGGATTAAAAGAATGGGCCCGTGCGCGCGTGTGTGTCCCTTGCATCATAAGTGCGCGCCGACGCGCCGGACAACCGCGTTGTGACCGCGCGCGCTCAAGAAAAGCGTCTCTCTGTTTGGGTTGTCCGGCCTTTTTCCTCGGCGCTCTTTCTCTCTGTCTCTCGGTCGCGCGGGGATGTCTGGCCTGTCACTCATTCGATCCTCTCGCAACGTCCGTTGAAAAACTCCGTAAAGAGGCTTTTCACATCCGTGCGACTGCGCGTCGCGCGCCGATAATGTCGCGTCCTTTAGGCGGCACTCACCATCGCTATTAGAGAATACCAAATTAAAGTCGGCGTCGCGGCTGCTGATTTGCGCAATTTATATGCACGCGTGGGCGTTAAGCTTTACGGCCGTGAAAAAAAGGCCGTTTAGCGGCGGAGAGCTTCTTCGAAACGGAGAAATTATATGGAGAAAGGTAAAGCCTGCTGGACAATGCGATCTATTTTGATCCTATACGTATCTATTTGTATTATCAATTAAAAGTATATTTTCATTTTACGTTATTTATATATTTTATTGCATGCTTTGATTTTGTGTGCACATTAATCTTCTTATACTCTAGTCTAGAATTATTATATTCGATAAGATTTTAATAGATTATTTCTTTCTTATTCACTAAGAATTAAATATAATAATAATGTACTAAAATTATTTTTACATAAGCAATGACTCTTTCTTTCCCTAGTAGAAAATTAACCATGTTCTGGCCAGAAATGACATTTGTTAACCAGAAATTCTGGCCAGAATATGGTTAATTT
>UELX01006151.1:0-11580 GCA_900480035.1 Eupelmus urozonus | reverse complement strand
GCTATGATATACTATTTTAAACAGTAATAAATGTTTTATTTTTTTTCAGTCATTTCAACTCAGGCTGGCCCCCTTAACAGTGCGACCTTAGAGTCATTAGAGAGCGTGATATTTTATATTAACTTCGGATTTTTTGTACCGTCGGCTTTTTTTATACATCGATTTGCGAAATTAAATTAATGAGATTTCGAGAAGGTAAGGAAAACAATAAAAATTAGTAATAAAGTAAGAAGTTTAAATGAAAAATATTGATATTATAATTATTTTTCAAGTACCCGCATAAAAATAACTAAAATTATCATAAAAATCGGCAGGCGACTAAACAAATTAGTTTTATTGACGTCGCAAAAAGTTTCAGAAATCTTAGTTAATAACCACACATAGCCATCAGTGCAACACAACACCATTATTCACAGCATCTTTGAGCTGCACGATAACAGCAAAAATCTCCTTTCATACAAAGCACCAAGTCGAATCAATCTCTATTTTTCCGTACCACCTCATTAATCAAAAAGTAAATAGACGCCGTGGCTCGGCCGCGGCAAAATAAAATATTACGCTGCGCGTTTCTCCTCAATGTCGAGCGACCGATAATTCATGAATTCGGAAGCGAGCAAAGTTGAGAGCTCGGCGCATGCAAAATCGTGAGCGGGCTCCTACTGCGATTTACTACGCCGGCTATATATAACTACGTACGAGGCGCGCGCAGCCGAGCGGCTGCACTTTTGATATACTTTTCGGTGAGAGAGACGAGGAAGAAGAGTGAAAAAGGGAAGCCGGAGGAGGAGGAGGAGGAGAAGTTTAACGTATCGCGATGCCCCGGCTCGATCCCTGCGGCGTTTACCCTGGCGCTTAGAAGTATTTTGACAAATAGGAATTCTGACGTATGAAATTATGGGAGTGCGGGAGTATGAATGACGGGTCGAATTAAGGTGATGAGTTTGAATGGTTTATTCGCCATTTCTTTTCTGAATTTGTGCATTTATGTTTTCGAGCTATTATGTTTATTATAAATTTTATTAATCATTAATTTTGTTAATTAAAAAATTTCCATTTACGAAATTAACTTTTTACAAACAAAAGTTTCGTTAATGAATATATTTATTCATGTTTAATAACTCCACAATATATTAAAATTAAATACTTAGTCACAGCAACAATGCAATATGAAGCCAAATTCTAAAGTAAATTCACGAAAAAAATTAATAATTTTAGAAAACTGAAAAAAACTTTATTTCAATATTCCTTAAACTTGCACAATAAAGAAAAACTCTGCAGACGTCAAACCTCTTGCAATCTCCAAGCTCGCATCCGTAGCCGTCACACGCACCATCGGCAAAAGTCCAAAGCTCCCAGATGAATCTTAAGTACATACGCTCCCTCATACACGTTCTTGCATAAGGGCGCTCGCCAAGATGGATAAAGGCAGCAAAGAAAAGAGACTCACTCTCTATACACGCAGCCGCGGACGATCGCCAAGTTTATTTCTCTGCCTTCCGTTTTTCGGGACGAAGAGGGAGGATCGCGAGCAGGCATCCTAAAAGCCTCTTCCTGTTTGTCTGAAAGAGATACCGGCGTCTGAGGCTCGCCGCGCCTTGCGCCGCCGGCGCAGAAGGGGAGGAAAAAAAGGAAGAAGGGCGAAGCAGGACAGGAGAGCAGACTTTGCACTCGGAACTTTGTATGTCGACGAGTCGTCCTTATAGTCTTCGATGCGCGGAGCCGATCTTAATGGCAGGCGTGAGCGCACTTCGGGGGATTAAAGTTTTAAGGAGGCGAGGTGTTCGAAATTCAAAAGCAAGCTTTTTCAAGCTTGATGGGGGTGGAAGCTTGTTTTGGCGATGGTTTCGACAAGGTCAAGTTCAAGTTGGAGGATTAGTGTCTTTAAGACGGGCTAGTTTTCTGAATAGTTTTTTGAAATTTCATGAATTTGTGACGAGAAACATATAGTTGTATAGTAATAGTATATTGTTCAACTAGGGAGGAAAGTTGGCTTTTTCTAGCGAGGATGATTTTTCAGCACGAGTGAGAGTCAAGGGCGCCTTTGGCGCCCGAGACGGACACGAGTGCTCAAAAAATCATCCGAGTTTGAAAAAGTCACTTCCTCCCTTGTTAAACACTGTGCTTTTTTTAACAAGAGCGTGTAAAGGCCCTTATTTGTGCTCAGAAAAGGGTTGGGAAATCGTAGGTTGTTCAGTGAATCTTTTCAAAAATTTTGAATTTATTAAAGATTATCGAGTTTTCTTCAAAAAATTTTCAAAATTTTCGAATTTGAAAAAAAAATTTTCAAAACTTGGATTTTTTCAAACAAATTTTCAAAGCTTGTGATACTGAAAAAATAAAAATTCAAAATTTTTGAATTTTATCAAAAAAAATGTATCAAAAATAATTTATAAAATTTTTAATGCAAAATTTTGACTATTTTTGAGAGGCAGGAGAGAAAATTTTCCCTATCGCTACATAGAAATATTCAACTTTCCATTCATTTCTGATGCACAAAAAAAGGCCTTTTTCATGCACGTGTTGAAAAAATTTATTTCCTCAAGTTTTTATTCTATAATAAACGATTTTAAAATCACATTTGACATTTTTTAAGATTCGGTATACAAGACGTCTTAATATTATGAGATGGACCGTGTGTGCTATTTTACTTGTAATGAATGGTTTTTATGTATTTTAAATGTACATTTATTATGAACATTAAATAAGATTTAGTTTAGTGGCTATAAAATTTAAATAATATGAGATTTTAATCTCTAATTTAATTTATAAGTTAAATAAGCATTAGTAATCATGTATTAATTCACCATAAATAAACTTTTTTTTTAATGCTTCAAATTTTACAAAGTGAAGAAAAGTCTTTCTTTAAAAAAAAAATATATTACAAAATGCTTCATTTCATGTTTTAATAAAAATCAAAAGTCTGCAAATTCTTTTAGTACGCTATATTTCTCTTCAAATACTTTTTGCATAAATATTTGTAAAAATAACATTAACTTGAAACTTTTACTCATTCAATATTTACCAATGTTTTCATTATTTGTTTGTATAACAAATTAATTGATAACCATCAGTCTTTTTGAACTTGTTAAAAAATATCAAACTGCATTTGTTTTTGGATTGACCTTCTATATACATATGTTTCGACTCTTAAATTATAAAATAAATACAATCTCAGTTTTTGATACGATTGAATATTGTTTTTTATATATATAATATTATATAGAATATTCCTAAAAATAAATTTTGAAAAACGGAACTTTGAAGAAATTAATAAAGTATAATACCAAACAGCATTTTTCAGAAACTTTATGCTTACATGTAGAATCTAACAACTATTCCATTTATGAAACGAGTAAATTAACTATCAATAATAGTATAAAAACTCATATAGCCAAATAACAAAAACAAACTAAAAGAAGAACTTTGCTAAAGTCGAGCAAATACAAAATCAACTGCCTAAAAGGAACACGCGTAAAGCAACCCACATTCACCCTCCATTGCAGAAAAAGGCGAAAATTCTTCGCGACTCCAAAAAAAGCGCAGCCTCCAGCTTCACTCGCGTCTCATTCAATTAGCGCGCTGAAGATTCATACCACCCAGAACCCACAAAAAGCCTCTCCTCCCCCTGCTTCAGCACTCCCCGCATTTTCCGCTGCACGGAGGCGCGCGCGTTTAGTTAACGTTTGTTGCCTTGGAACAATGCGCGCTGCTCGAGAGACGTTACATAGTGCGCGCGTCTTCAGAGCGTATGTGTGTGTGTGCGTGTGTGTGTGTGTGTGTGTGTTTCTCTTTGCCGCCTCGGTGATGCCTGGCTCACGATAACAGAGGAACTTGCGGTTTGCTCATTGTCTGAGCGCGCCTCGCTTCTCATATTTTACTCGAGCACCTCTGCGTTTGTGTATCTCTGTCAGTGTGTATACGTGTAAGTGTATGTACGCTAGTACTTTGTTTCGGAGCAAAGGATATTAAAATTTGTTCTAATGCGGCTTGGGTGATGAGATTTATCGAGGAATTTTTAATTATGTCGTGGCTGTCGTTGTTATTGTTGGGTGGGCTCTTTTTCAGAGAGGGTGTTGGTTTTGGCGGGCGGTAGGTCTCCCGTTTGTTTGTGGGTGGAGATGCTTTGATAAATGCCCTGGGGTTAGCTGGAAATGTGGGAAGGTAAAGGAACAGAGCGAGAAATTTATTAGTATTGATATGGAAAGGGGCTTGCAAAATAAAATTAAATTAAACGATTTCCAGCATTTACTTGTAATCCTTCCAATCCGAAATTCTTTTGCAAAGCGAAGGAAAAATCTGTATTTTCCTCTAAAATATTACAATACAAAAACAGCTAAAGCGCAATCACCGCTAGATTCAATAAAGACGATAGGCAACTGACTACACCCCGTAATTTTTTTCCATCGACCGTTTGGAAAATCGGGCAATGCCTCGCGCGCCGGGAGCGCAGAAAAAAAAGGTGACAGAGATAAAAAAAATGGGAGGACGGCTCGAGGCACCTGTTGTGTGATCGGCCTATATGCCGATGAATAATGCAGGCTGCATTAACCCGAGCCGCGAATAATTGACGCGCAAGCGTAAGCGTACTTTTTTCTCTATCCCGGCTTTTTTATGGCTAGAGGATTGACACCTGTGATTTACAAAAAGCTACTCTGAACATTCGTCTTTTTTCCAGGATTTTGAAATTTTTCGTTTTACTTTTTTCAAAAAAAAAAGTATATACGATGGCAATAAACTTTGCGTCTGAATTGAAGATGCGATTCGTTTGCAGTCGTCTCTAAATCCTGAAAATGCAAAAGCCCATTTTTCACATTAAACCTGATACTCGTATTATCCCGTATCTTTATACACTCCATCACGCAAACTACTGCAAATAAAGTTGACTGCCCACCCCAACCCTTCCAGAAATTCGTCGCATATCGAATGACTCTCTGGCCTCGCCGCTGCGAGAAAACGACTGCAGGGCAGACAGAAAGCATCTCACATTTATTACTCGGTTTATCTAGCGCATTCCGCCTCGTTGGACCCAGCTCGCTGTACACAGGACAGAAGCAGCGACTCGAAGAAAAGAAAGAAAAAAAAAGAAGGAGAAGAGAAGTATGGTAAAGCCGCGTTGACGTCTCTGTCTCGCTGCAGACGACTCGAGTTTCGACTCGGCGGCCGTGTGTTTGTAAAAAGGCCAAGTTTGCCGAAGCTCTCGGAGCGGCGAAACTCGTTTCCCGGCTCTCCTCTTCCGCATCGAGGGAATCGAAGAGATGAAAAACTAGGAGCCCGGAGTAAGATGGGTAGTGGCTCCTTCATCGTGGCGCTGTTTGTCGTAGGCATTAGGAACCTCGAAATAATAAGACGCCGCTGCAGCCTGCTTGCTTTCTCTCTTTCTTTCTCTTTTGACTTTCGGTAATTCTTTCGGCCTCGAGTAGAGCCTGCAAATGGAGCTAAAAATCCACTCGATTGAGTGCTCGGCACTTTTTGCGAGAAGCATCGTTATGAGGATTTTTCTTCGTTTTTTCGCCTCTTTTTCTCGTGTTTTACGCTGAGTATTCGTTTTAATGGAGGAGGCTTCGTTTTAAAGCGCGGACAAGCCAACAGAAGCGCCTTTTAAATTTAATTATTTCGGCGCTATCCGATTTTGCGCTCATCCGATTTTGCGTAATTGACAGAGTTACATTTAAAGCCGGGATTACATTTTAAGCTCAATATTGAATATTTTATTCTCTAGAGCTAGTGTTAGCAGCAAGTTCTATATTTCGCAAATAAATAAAAATTCTAAATACCTCCAAGTCGTACAGTTGCCATCGCATCGTCACGAATTTACAGAACTCTTTTAATACCAGCCAACACGAAATAACCATTATTACACAAGCAAAAAGCATTAACCCATCACAAAATCGGCCTTGAATCAAACCGCATTCTGAGCAGAATCTCGCTCTCCAAGAGACAGACAGGCCAGAAAGCGCGGGGAGCGCGAAACAATACTCATCAAGACAATTCCGGAGCCAATCACGAAACCGCCAAGCCCTTGAATGTAATACGCGACGCGGCGTATCCGAGGCTATATATGTATAGGCGCCGCGATCGCGCGCTGCCTAATCCTAAATCTCTAAGCGCGTGCGGTGAAGGCGCATACAAGATCAAACGGATTCGCGTCTTTAGAGCGATGAGGTTAAGGACGGCCCGAATCGTCGTCCTCTGGTATATATATATACACACACATACACGTAAGCATAAAGCCCCGAAACTTTCTCAACAATCGGCTCGACTCGGCGACTTTCGGGAGGGGGACTTATCTGCGTATAAATCCCCTGGACCGCACCTTTGTGACTGGGTCAGCTGCTGACCTTGATGAAGTTGTGGATAATGTGAGAGATAGTTGGAAACGCGCAAGTGCTTCTGCTAGAGGAAAGCTCTGTGATGTTTTATGTGCTGGAGGATGTATTTTTGCGTTTTTTAACAAGTTTGAAACATAAAAAATCATGGCCTTTGATAAAATTTAGCTTGTTCAAAAATCTACCTCAGATTAAAAACTCTTTATTTTTAATTAACATAAATTAGATCAAATTTAAAACAAATTTAAAATTCAGAGCCAATTCCAATCTTAATCTCATGCTCCTCCAAACCACAGCTCGAAAGCCACGAACCATCACGTTTTCACCCACAAGCCAAAAGGAACGACAGTTGTCGCTTTCGATCACCTCCGTCACAAATCCAGCATCCCTCAAGTGACCGGGTCATCCTTGGACAATGACCTTGGCTTAACCAGCCCGCAGCCGTACATGGCTCGGACATAATGCGATAGCCCTCGCATTTTCCACAAGCCATTAGCCGCTCAATTATCCGCGCTACACATTCGCCTAGCGCAGCAGCAGCAGCAGTCGACTCTATCTCCGCACGTCGCCATAGTCGTAGCAGTCGACAAAGCCGGCGCTGCAGCCCCTTTGAAGGAGCCCTGTGCTTTCGAGTTTCGCGCGCATGCTTATATATAGACGCGCTGTATATACGGCATGTTCGCGTCGCGCTTGATAATGGACGCTCGCTGATAAGCCCGGGCGCTATACAGAGCCTAAGCTCGGGGCCCTCTGGCCTATCCATCTCTCGGGCAAATGCCACCCCCAGCAGAGCACCGTAGCTATACGCAGTATATGTATATCTGTATGTATCTTGGCTCGGAGATTTGTTGCTTAATCTGGCGCTCAAAGCGGAGGAGCGCGCGCCCGCGCGCCCGCGCGGTCTCGTTAACGATTGATTAAATGGCGCTGTCAAAAGCGCGCCGGGATATACATCGGTGTCTTTTATACGCGACGGTGATTAAAAGCGCGGCCGGTTATTTTAAGGCCGATTATAAGCGCGCGACGCTGTGATTATTATAACGGGAAGGGGATTGGAAAGTGCGTAAAACAGAGGCCGGCCCTTTGAATTATGCGGCTGCGGCTATACGCCTAATACTTGGTAATGCGTACGGGGGATTAGGACGCGAAATTTCGGCCAGTGAGCGTTGAACCGCCGTTCGGTGTCGTATTAATAAGGGTTTTTGGGGGATATGAGAGCCCGCGGACGTAAAAGTTATGAGGTCTTTATAAGGAGGTGGTTCATAATGCGGACGGGGATCGAGATTTTGAAGGTATATGGGCCCTTCGGTATAGCGGCGATTAAATTGTTGATAGGGATCCGGCTGATGAGCAGCACTTGTAGAAGGAATATTCGGAATAGAAGCTTTTAGGTAACGTGACTTGGTAATGAATGGAATTAGCGGGAATGGGAAGGTTGTTTGATTAGATTTTGTTAAGCCCTTGTTTAGTTTTTATCATGTTAAGATTGTGTTAGGTGTACTCACAAAGTTAATTACACTTTTCTCTTATGCACTTACGCTCTCGTGACTTTACATAATTTGCTTAAAGAGACCGCCTCCTTTGTGGAATTTACTAAATTAGCCACCGGAACGTGATGAATTTAGAAGATAATCTTAATGCTTATGAGTATTCGCGAATGTAGGTTGTTTCTGTTTATGACTACTTCAAAAAGCCTAATATATTATAAGATAAACCAAATTAACAAGAACAAGATGTAAGAGTTATCTACTAAATTTCATAGTCAATTAAATAAAATAGAATATATGAAAAAATTTTAAAATTTTTAAATTAAAGAGAAAAATTTTTAAATTTGTTTAGAATCGATTGAAGACTTTTATCATGACACAAACGCTGTATTTTTTTCACAAGTCCCGTGACAATTTGCATAGTTAAAATACACAAACTTATCATTGCATCTATCCGTAACGACATGGACCCTAATGAATACATAACATAACATACATTCATCCTTTCTAACTATAATCACATTTTTTCAACAATGACAAAATACGAGTACCAAAAAAATCCCTGCGAGCCCTAAAAGAAATCCATCAGCCTTTTTCATAATTACATTAAAAATTCGATCCAACTCAACCAACACACCTTTCGCTGCTTATAATATCTCCCCCACCTTCTCCAGTCCCGACATCATTAACCGGCGCGGCGGCGGGCGCGGAAAATGGAAGCGCTGCGCGCGTCTGGCGGAGAGCTAGATTGCATTCAGCTCCCAAGGGTGCGGAGATGCAGGCTCTCGGTGTAAATTATCGGCGCCTGATAAGGGCAAGCCAATATAACCGCCATCGAGGAGAGACACTGCACGCGGTACACAGCTGAGGGAAGTGGCCTACTTTCTGCGGGCGAGGGAGGTGAAAGGACGTCTGCGCCGGACGGATGATTCGCTGCATTCTCGGGCTGGGAAACAATAAGGAGAGAGTGGAGGTCGTTTGATTTGCACTTCGATTGTTGGTTGATTGGGAGGTAATTGCGTTATGTGTCGATTCGTCCGTTCATTTGATGAGTTTTCAATTGTTTAAAGCGAAAAACTATTTTCCGATTGTTAAGGAATGAAAGATGAGATGCTGCTTTGGATTTTGGATTTTAACAAGTTATTTTAAATGTGTTTGCAAAAGTTCGGGATTTCATAGTCGTTCAAATATACACGGCCCGTTAGGTAAGGAAAGCCTGATTCCACAATGGGATATTTAAGATTGGCTTTTACATAGATCAATATTAACTTGGTACATATATAGCTTATATTAGCTGTGGACAGAAACGTTCATCAGAGCTGCCGTAATCTTGGATTAATTTATTTAATTAGTAACTACAATTGTTCCAATATTAGACGTCTAGGAAATTTAAGTAAACTTAAATATCGATCAGAGGCTAGCCATGATTGAATCTGTTGTCATTGTCACAGTCCAATATACATTACATTCAAGGTGAACACTCCGAGACCTTTAAAGATGACCAGCCAATCTCAAATAAAAGCCAAAATCTATAAGCCTTGAAGCATTTCTCGGATCGCATTACTTACTTGTATATATTACAGCTCAAAAAGCGCGACCTATAATGACACTTTAGTAGCCCCATAACTTACAACCTAATTAAACCGTCAGTGTCCCCTAATGGCATTTTCCAGAGACTATCCACTTCAGTTTTGCGCGGGCCTCCCGCGCGTACCTGTCTCTCTCCCCTTGGATAAATCACTCAAGTGCTCAGCCCCTCCGAAATTTCACTAGGCGAGATTTAGCGATTATAAGAGCGCTTGTACGATCGTAATCTGTGTGTACCGGGTAGTCATACTGCTGCTACCGCGCGAAAGGGCCGCCAGCCGGCTTCTCATACTTAAAAGCTCGCTGCACTGACTACGCGCCTAAGAGATAAGCTCGAAGAAGAAGAAGAAGCCGCTTACTTTTTTTTCGTGCTGCCCGCCGTCTCTTCCTTTTTGTCGTCCGTCGAGCGCTTCTTTTTTTTTCGTCTTTTTTAGAGTCCTTCTTGGAATTTTTTGGATTAATTCGTGGATTACGCATGAGGCAAGCATGAAAAAAAGAGGCAATTACGCTCGTTTCGGAATATTAATTTCGCTCTTAAATTAATCCGCCGCGGCTGGATGATGCATGCCAGACTTTCTCGCCGGTGTGGTAGTGCGCGATGTTTTTAATGAGCTCTGTTTGTAAAAGTTAAGCGGTCTACGTGAAATTGCTTGTGAATTATTACAGTCTTTTATTTTAGGTTTAGGAAATTAATGAAATTTAACTGTATACTGTTGGTACTGTGTAAATGAAATGTTGTAGGCACAATTGTTACTTTCTTTTTGAAGAAAATAATATGAATTTCTTAATAGACAAATTATGGAATGTTTGATTCTTAAATTATGATAAAAGATTATAAATTTAAAGTTCTTCTATTGATAAAGTAATCAGAAGAAAGAAAAAGTCTTTAATGCGCGTAATAAAGTTTTAATACATTTTGTTCACAAAAGATTTATTTGAATTATATAATAATTAACATTCTAAATGAAGTCAATGAAAAGGGCAAGATTTAAGGGAGCGCATCAAATTAACTTGGAAAACAGAGGCGCAAGTAATCATCCATATTTTAGGCAGAGATTTGTGAGATTTAAAACTTTAAGTGGGAAAAGCTCAAAGATTATTTACGGCCGTGAAAGTTTCCGTCCCGCCTGTTACACGGCCATAAAAAACGCATCTTTCGGCACGCGAAGGACCTTGGTACCCTCGATATTCGAACGAGAGAAACGGAAAAAGGGATAGCGCAGAGCTGAAGAGGCGTGTGCCCTGAAAAACTGAGAATTCTTATGCCCTGAGGTGGTCGCGTGCTTAGGCTGGGTTCACACTGTTCAGTTTGGTAAATAGGTTAAATTTTGAAAGATATTTTAAATGATTTTTGTACGACTGTTGATTTATGTGTTTTACTTTTTCATGTACTTTGATAATGAACCCAGTTGAAAGTCAGTTTAAATTTAAATTTACATTGGGTGTTCATACTTTAACGAAGAAAAATCAGCTGCGCCTTATTTAAAGCATGCGTGTAGTCAGTTGGCATTTTGTCTGTTAATATTTCTAACTGTATACACATATCATTTAATGCTTATTTTCTTAATTTCAATATTTTTGCAATATATATTTAACACAAAAGTTATATAAATCCTATGTTTTATTAAATATAGAAAAAAAAATACAAAAAAATACAACATTTTCTTCTACAATAATATAATAATTCAAAGCTACAACTACACTGAGAAACCGAAGATAGTAAACATTACGAGTTAGCTGGTAAAAATTACCAACCATTTACCTCGTAATTTTTACTATCTTCGGTTTCTCAGTGTAGGAAAAATGAATTATAAAACATTTTATAAAAAAATATTATTGTGGCGATAAATCATTTACGCATAAAAAATAAACTATTCTTTTATAAAAAAAATTCCATTTACACGAAAGCAACTTTTGTTAAAAAAGAAAAAAAATATCGCAGCACTCAAAAGCACTCAACTGTCTCTCTCTCTCTCTCTCTTAACTTCAAACTCCTCTGAACTCTCCTTAAAACCCTCCGGCCCGTCCAAGAATCCTCCGTCTTGCCGCATCTGGCCCTCATTGTTCCCTTCTCTCTCTCTCTCTCTCTCTCTCTCTCTCTCTCTCTCTCTCTCTCTCTCTCTCTCTCTCTCTCATGGAGTGATCCTACTCCCCTCGAGCTTTTTTTTTCTCGCCTTACC
>UELX01006150.1:0-11581 GCA_900480035.1 Eupelmus urozonus | reverse complement strand
TTTCTAAACTGGTTTGACGAATGTTTACAATCTAATTTTTGGGTTCCCGTATCATATACTGTGCAGATTTCTACTCCGCCCTTTCACGTCCCGTTAATGACACTACTCAGTCGAAAGTTGTAACAAGGAGATATTGAACTCGTAAGTTAGAATATTGCTAACTTTATATTAACCTTTTATTAACTATTTTCTGAATTTTTAAGCTTCTATAGCAATTTCTAAGCTAATAAGTAATAAAAATAGAGACGCTTTAAAATTCCACTCGAAAATACAAAAACAGATCTTTTCTAATTATAAGCAATCGTAATTTAGAAGCAGTAAATTGATCAAAACCTTCATTTTTCAGTTATTGTGAGTGACTAATTTTGATTATAAATTTTCTAAAATTAATTACAAAGTAATTAAGTTTATTGTAATTTTAAAGGTTAAGCTTAGAAATGATGAAAATGACCAGAAATATTTTTGCATCCATGCAAAAATACAAGCAGTCAATCTTGACCATTAACTAGTCCAATAGCGATTTCAGGATATTTAGATTTCTATCAGGACATATATAATCACTCCAGCAATATGCCTTTAAATACCATGAAAATTCAATCTCTGAAAAGAACTAGCCACAACCTCATCCTCCCTAACCTCCAAAAATCATCTCCAAAAACTCAAGCATCCTAACGATCCGCCCCAAGCAGTCCCGTAACCGCCCACTCTCCAAAAACTCCCGCCATGTAATTTTTGGCTCAGCGAATTTCCACAATCCCCTTAAGGAATAAACCTTCACTCCAGCAGCATTACGAGCAAAAAATCGGCAGCTTGGTAACAACAGTGCATCCCTCCAGATAAGATCGGCAACTCAGATACGCGCTTTCCCCGCACTTAAGCCACACTGCGTAGCCATATACGCACGCCATTCATAAAGATTCGACTGTCAGAGAAAGAGAGAGAGAGAGAAGCGCGCGTCCATCCAGACACTTACCTGAAGCTGCGCCCTGGCCACGGCGACAGGAGCGAATGGTAGCTGGGCCGACCACTTGAGGGTCGTGCCCTCGTAAATCATGAGCGTGCTCGTATCAGCGATCACAATCACCATCAGCTTGCCATCCGGCTCTGCAAAGGGAAGATCGACACTCAATGATTTACGGTTATAACGATCGCGCACGCGCATGCGCGTTCTCCAGCGCAAAACGCTCTCTTTTCCAGCGCGAGCAAACTACCTGACAATAAACGTCGCGATACTTTTGCCAGGCGAATGAGCCGCGCTGGACCCACCTCGAAGTTTCTTCGCCGTTTTTTCTGTCTTTTTTTTTTGAGTTGTTTGTTCTTTTTTTTACGCGGATCGTTGTCGGCGAGCTTTAATTAAGACGTATAGTTAGGACGCGGACAGAGAGGAAAAAATTACCGAAAGGGATATGGGCATTCTCGCTGGCTGTGTTATGACTGGCCTCGTAAAAGCGCTGACTATAAAGCGAGGAGCCGAAGGATGCGCCAGTCGCTCGTTGGAGACGCTGTTAACAAACAGTAAATTCCGAGAGATTGGTTCGGTACGGTAAATCATAGGGGGTTAGTGGAATATGCCGCGATCGGTTGAAACGATCGGGCTGCCTTCATTTTGAGATCGGAGATATTAAACGAAAGCTGTAGTTGAAGTTTTAAGTATATTGCTAAATGTTTTGCAACTATTGTGTTAGTAGTTTATGTACAGGATAAACGAGATGTCTGTATTACGTCTGATAAAAAATCGGTGGATTTAAAGCATTTATTCCTCTCTTTAAAAAGGTATCACAAAAAGTTGAGCCTCTGAAGGCCCAACTCTTATTAGTCCTTTAGAATGAGCGGGAGAATCAAGTTTAGGTTCAGGAAGATTGAAGGCGCGCATAGCGCGCTGGTTTTAATATATTATAATAACATCGTGATAATACTGTAACAATATTGTGTTAATATTGCATCAATATTGTAATAATATTGTGACAATATTATCACAATAATATTGTAATGATGTTGTAGCTATATTGCGTTAATACTATGCTATTATTGTAACAATGTTGCAGCAATATCGTAACAATATTATATTAATATTGTGTTAATATTGCGTTAATATTGTGTCAATATTGTAGCAATATCCTCTCCTAAAAAAGGAACCATAGGAGGTTAAAATATCTACATTCTCGACTCTTATCGTTTACAATGAGCGCGAGAATCAAATTCAGATAGATATCTATCTAAAATAATATAAAGCGCGTAGCGCCTTGGATTTAACTAGTATATAAAAATCTATAACATCCTATATTGTTAAAAATTTCTTGAAGTTTTTTTCCAGGAATGTCACTGAAAATAATTTTAGTTACATCCCTATTCAAAATTCAGTTAAAAAATTTTCAACAGAAACATCAGAAATAAAGAAAAGTTAATCACCTATAACATAAGCGAGAAAGCATAACGCGCTGTACTCCAGCCTCTTGGCGGTCTTGATGGAGGTGCAGGCGTCGCCGAGGCAATAAAGAGTCCGCTCTCCCAGGACGATAATACCGACCTCGAAGCTGCTGAGGATGACGGCGTTGATGCCGATTATCGGCTCGCCGATGTTGTAGCTCCAGTCTGGCACGATGCCCTTTGTGACGTCCGCGCCTTCCGCCTCCTCCTTCCTGCCGACTTCCGCTATGTTCTGATACCTATGGGTGATAGCGCGCAAATGCGTGATGCAAATGATGCAATAGAGTCAGTCGTTTGCTTAGTTGAGTTAAAAATTATATCAAATGTTAAAGAGTATGTTGTTTAGGAGTAAAATTACCGAATTGTTATTTAGAGTTTTACTTCGAAACTGCATTTAAACTAAATTAAAAATTTCTATGTACGAAGGGATACATATTTGATTTCTTTAGAAAATAAAATTTGCATTTAATTACGTAATTCGCACAAATGCTCAAGCGCATGCTTAAATAAATAAAAAATGAAACAGAAGCAAATAATAATAAGAAGATTAAAATTAACAGGACCTCCTCTAATCACCTCAGCTTGATGAAAAAGACCTCGGAACTAATAAATCGCATTACCGTTTGTTTTTGAATTTCTGCCAGTATATACATACACACACAAATGCAATTTCGAAGAAGCTTTACGACGCACTTCTTAAAAAACAAAAAAAAAACGTACTCAAATGATGTAATTGTCGTACATGTGCGCGAGAGGAGCGCATTAGGAATGTCGAGAGGAATGCAAATATTTGGCACGCCGAAGACGGCGATGTGCTACATTAATGCAGAGGAGCTTGAAAACGTAGTCCTTTTCGAGGATCTTCAAACAGAGAGTGCTGATTTTTTACGAGGCTGAAGGAGTGCTGAAGATGTCGGCGGTAGGGTAAAAGATTTTGTTAGAGTGCGAAACGTTACGATGAAATTATATAAAGGATGCTTTTGTCCGAGTGAGCAACGATTGATTAATTGTTATCTATATAGGCGAAGTCGTGTGGCTCGTAATTCTCCAATAAACAAGATTTTATTGACTTGTTTAGTTCTAATTAATAAAATTTATGATCCGATTATATGATTTATTCGCAAGAAAGCTTATTAAATAGCCACAATAATACCAATGATTGATAATACCGTGTGGAAGTAAACTACAAAATGTCATTTGAATATAAACTACCCAATTATTAGCCAACTTCATCGCGAAACCAGCACATTTTCCTCTATGAGCAACCGTAATCCTGGAAAAACAACTTTAAAAAATTGAAACTATCCACATAACATTCTTCATAAAAAGAACTTACAACATCACATAAACACAATAAATCAAACCAACCGACGAAATATATACATCCATTTGCATTCACAAATAAATCATTTCAATAACAAGCGCGCATCCTAAATCACAGCGGATTAACCCACTTTCTCGCTTGACAACAAATAAAAGAATACATTTCAACGCACCTGTAGCACTCGAGAATCCATCCCGAGCCGAGGGTCACGAAGACATCGTTGCGAGCCACGTAGACGAGTGGCTCAGGCAGCAGGCGAGCTTTGAGCGAACGGCTAAAACAATAAACCTCCTGCTCGTAGAAAAGCAGGGTACCGTCCAGGCACTGGACGCAAAGGAAGTCGCGTCCCCGGGCACCGCCGAATGGACCCACTGTGAGGGAGGCCGGAAAGCGCTTGAGTTGGTGTTCGTAGGCCAACTGTAGGCTGCAGCGGTCGCCTGGAATTGAAGGAGGGTTTGGTTTGAGGATTGATTTGAACACTTGATACTGACTTTTTTTTTCTTTAACAAGAATTTTTTGGTGAATCTAACCAAGTAGTACTTGGTTAAAATATAATTTATCGTTTCTATGTAGTTTTTTGTTATATTTACAAGGTAATGGTAGTGTTAACCTTTACTAATTTATCAGTAAGGTCCTGGGTACCCAAGGCAATTGGTAAATATAATAAATTAATATGTTATACTTTTCAAGTATTTTTTTCAGTGAGAAAATTATCATCACACTGCTGATTATAAATATATATAATAAATATAAATTAAATTTTTAAAATAGAAAAGTTAAAAAGACAAGTTTTCTATGTTTTAAGATTTCCGGTGTAAACTAGTTTCAATACACTTGAAATTTTCGGCAAAGATAAATTTTTGAGTATTTCGATCTAAATTTTAATAGAATAACTTTCAATTTTTTAGCGAATAATGAATTTTTTTTAAATATCTACAAGTTCAAATTTTTCATTTTTTAATAAATTTTTTAATTATAAAGAATTTTAAAAATTCTTTTACTTGTTAAAAATAATAGTTATTAAATTTTTCAATTTGATGCGTATTTATAAAATTTGAGTATTTTTTATGTGAATGAAAGGTCAGAAAAAGATTACTATTGTAAGTTTTGAAGTTTATGCATTTATAGAAAAATAAAAATGCACTCGAACCATTATATTTAAATTTGAAATAAGAAGTACACTAAAGGTTTTGATAATCTTCTTTTCTATTTATATGAAACTTACACGCCAAATAATCTTTCTGATAATTTATGTAAATCATCTGTATCGGTAATAATACTTTTAAAGGAACTTATATAGATATCGTATCATAAGTAATGATAAATAAAAAATGATGGGGGATTCCCAAATGAAGTTTTATTACGCTTTTAAGAATGCTTATCTCGAATAAGTTTATGAATCACGTAATGCAATTTCTCTGTTTAAATAAATAATGCCAAGTCTCGGTGCCAATTAATATGATAAGGTATATCAAGATTTTTATCGTTCACATAGATATTGTCATAAGACGGTCGGTCGAGAGAATGCGGCATGAGCAGAAAAGTCAGTCGGTAACTAACGAGCGAGGACACAGGTCTATGGCCCCATAATAAACTTCTTTATAATACACAAGTGTTGTTTATTGCGTCCTGATGATGTACAAATCTTCGCCCTAGTTGACGTAACTATCAACCACATACAAATAGGCTACCACCTACTAAGGATCAAAACGTCTCTCACTGCGATACAATCAAAATGTTTTCTATCCTTGCTATTCTCATTCTGGCGCTGGCGGTTAACGGTAAGTCATTAGACGAAATCATACATGTTATCAAACAGATTTATCAAAAAATGAACGTTTCTCTTTACATTTAGCTATCCCCACGAATCCACCCGTGGCTAATTCACATGGTCCCAGTAGCCGCATAATCGGTGGCGAGAGTACCACTATCCAGAGCTACCCACACCACGTCACCATCTACCTTATGCGCCAAACCTTAAGAGCCACTTGTGGAGGCTCTATTATCTCAGCATACTACGTCTTGACCCGCGCCAAATGCGCCTGGCCATCGTCATTGGATCTAAGCTTCGTCGACGCTGGTACAAGTCACAGAACCGACTCAATTGGCAGTGCTCATCTAATAGATTGGGTCAGGAGACACAATAACTTCAGTACCAATGAATATGGACTTCCTATTTACGATGTAGCAGTGCTTCGTGTGACCACACCGTTCGAGTTCGACGAGACTCGCCAACCCATCAGATTGACGGATAAAGGAGTAAGTCCTGGAATTATGGGATCGATTACCGGCTATGACACTTCTCCTTGGCCTGTTCCTGATCGGTACCAGATGCAAGTCCTTAATTTGACCGTCGTAGATAAGAAGGACTGTGATTATGCTTACGCAAAGCTGGGTGGTATATCTGAGTCTCAATTCTGTGCGGCTAATCTGGGCCAAGGCATTAAGAGCCCTTGTAGTGGTGGTTACGGGTTCGTTGTTGACGGAAAGTTGACCGGTGTTCTATCTTATGTAGAGACGTGCTATGAAGCGAAGTATCCGGCAGTTTTCACCGATGTCGACCTTGTTAGAGATTGGATCATCAAAACCGCTAAACTTTAAGGTGAAAAGACGAGAGTCGCTTTGGAGACAAAGATTACATTTTTTTTTTATTTTATTTATTAGGTACATATCACTTCGTAAAACGCTCTACTGAGAAATCTCAGATAGTGACAAATGGTTATCAGACTAATCTTATCTAAAAGTCGCACTAAAATCATGGATGATTTTTATATAATTTTAATTTACAATAATTCTTGAATAATAAGCTTAAAATACTGTAAAAGATAATAGGTGATTTGCATCTATTATCTTATTATTAGTGATTATTTGTTGAAAATAATTATATGATTTTATTACGTAAAAATATGCCATAAAAACGTAATTCTTGTTTTATTTTGTTACGAAATTTCTTTTACTTAACTTTTTTACTTGATTTTTGTATTTAAATTTTAAACGCACCCTCATTCAAAATTCTTAGTACTATGCAGTGTATAGAACGAAGGTAGCTGTGCAAGAAAGAATTTCGAATTCTTCCGAAGTATTACTGAGAGAAAGCTATAATGTACGCTGAAGACTTGAAAGTATGGACTAGAGGGTTTTCCGATAAACAAGAAAAAGTTCCGGTCTCTGAATCACGGATTTTTATAAAACTTCTGGAGATTTTGAATTGCAGCTGTCGATTTATTTTAGTACCAAAATGATAGAGAAAATTATTTCAAATTCTTTATCCGTAGAAATATTAGAAGCCATGTTTTGTATGCATATATTCAATAAATCGGATAATGTTGTCAACAGTTAGTTTGATGGCCAACAGTGCGGCACCTACGGAGAAAAATTTAAGAAAAGATTATATGATAGCTATACTAATTATTTCGACTGACATCATAGAGGTAATCAGGTATCACAAAAGAATAAGAGCGGGAGATGGCATAATAAACCTGCCTCGCTAAAAACCTGGGTGAGTAACTGGAGCAAACTTAAAATAGCTGTCAATGATACCCAAAACTATTTTTTTGAAGAGCAACATAAGGAACAAATGTTAAGAAGATCAAAGTTGCTTCAAGAGGAACTCAGTATTCCACATCTTGGACATAAGCCGACTTGTCTTATATGTTGGGAAAAATTCAATTATTATTACAATGACAACAACGAAGAATGGAAATTGAAATCCGCTATTCACTGCAATGAAGGAATAGTGCACCTAAATTATTTGTAATATCACTAGAATCAATATTTTTATGATTACGTACAATAATTTAATACGTCGCATGTACACATATATAATACAAATTTTTAATAATAGATTAAATAACGCTACTATAAGTCAAAGAATATTAAAATAAATCAGAATAAAACTACAAGAAAAAATTAAAATTACTTAAAAATAATATCTATTCAAATCTAAAATTTTATTATGTAAAGTTTCATAAATAGCCTCCCGATGGTTTAATTCGCTTAAGTTTTGTAGCTACCCTGGTAGAAAATCGACCAGTTTCTGGGCAGAATTCCTGGTCAACAAACGTTAAAATGACACTTATCTAGAAATTTTGTTCAAAGCATTTCCAGAATTTTTAGATAAGTGTCATTTTAACATTTGTTGACTAGAAATTCTGCCCAGAATATGGTCAATTTTCTACCAGGGTTTCCTCGTCCATTCATATGCATATAAATAGTCTAGGTGTACCATTTTATCTCAACCCGAATTCTCTGCCATTGCTTTCCTATCGATAAACTAATTTAAATTTCAAAAAAATAATTGAAAGTTCATGAAAAAATCTATTGCCGGAAAAAATGTCATTACCGGGATTCTCATTAGTGATTCCTATAAAGCGATTATATAACCACTTGAAATTTGAAGAAAAAGCTAATATTATTCAAGTTTCCATTTTTAGCTCGATAAAAATTAGCTTCATTTTTTAAAAGATTTCCGATCAGTAACTATTGATGAAATTTTATATAGGAACTTGCACGTCTCTACTGTAATTCGGGATGTAATGCGGTAAAAAGCGCAACTTATGACATATTAATCGCAAACATGATTATTATTTTATAATCTTCGTTATTAGCCAGTCTCCCTTGTAATTTTTTGAATTGTAGCTTTTAAAACTATAAAATTATAAGTAAAGTTTGCTAACATTAGATTACTAGAATAAGTGCAATATTTTCTGATATATATTTTGACGATGACGTAATAAACACATTATAAAGCATTTCGATTTTAACCAATGATTTATTTATATTACATTAGAGGACAGACGGATCGAACTAAAGTTCAAATAACTGAAATTAATCTCTCTTACTATAATCTTAAAAAGTAAGGAGAACAAGACATATGTGGTAGTAATTGAAAAATTTCAAGTCTTTATCACGTTAGATAAATCAAGATGACAGATTATAGTACGATATGTTCTTAAACGTACGGCTGTATATTTCAATGCTAATTGATCTTAACTTGGCAGTAGTAAATCAACCGCTCCCAATTGTGACTTATCTTTTCGCGGTTGAACTTTTAAAAGGTCCTGCGATGTTCGTCACCAAAATCCTGTTGTTCTCAATAATTTGGTACGTGAAAGATCGATTAAAAAATTATTTCACATACTCATTGATTGTATTATTAACGTAAAAAGCCTCTTCTACTTCACTCTGTAGTGCGATGCGTCGACTCAACGAACGACCTATTACTTAGTCATCATCCATTACCGATAATCAGGTATTCAGCTTGCAATCGTTTTCCTGACGCGATTTCACAAAACGTCTACTTACAAGCAAAGTCGTTTCTATGTAAATATTCTAAATATAATACCAGTTTATGTATAGATGCAAAAGTCATCTTCTAAAAATATTTTTTCGTAGAATTCAATTTGATTACGACCACAAGACTATGAAAATGGAATAGCTTATTCCTTTTTTGAAAGAAATTTGTTTCTCTCTCTGGTAGCCCAAATATTCAAGTAAATTTGCATAACTTTAATTTTTTTAAACTAAAAAAAAAGTAGTAAACGCCGTAGTTTAATCGTAAGCATCGGCCTTCCAACTTAAAACCGGTAAACCATCCCGACAGAGCTTTGGACTCATTTCGAAATCAGAAGCATGCAGAAACAGAAGTGTCTAGTCATTCCAACTGATCAAACGTAACACGATCACCGCAATTTATTACTCCGTACGTCAGCCTAGAAATCTTCTCAGTTTCCAGAAAGCTTTATTGCCATCCGCACCTCGGCATCCATCCAACCCTACCCTCATTCTTGCAGTATCCCACCGTTCATCCTGCAGAAGAACCAAGCCGCCCCGTTAATCGACGAAATCGAGCAGCGCCGATTACCAATGCCGATCGCGTCTATATAGAAACTCGGCGCGCTCGTGACGTTAAGTGCGCACACACGACAATGCGCGGGGCTTTTCAAGGCTCCGCGAAGACTCGCCTTTTAATTCTGTCTCTCTCGCTGCTGCTGCAGCCGCGGAGATGCGTGACGCGAGAATATTTACGAGCGGCAGCTCCGTATCGGGAGGCCCGCGGCTGGAGCTTCGCGTGCAGTTTCCGATCGAGGTTGATAGGATCTGGGTTGGGCTGAGTTTTGAGGGGTGTGTAGGTGGAAGGTTTTGAGGTTTTGAGAAGGTTTGTTTGCGGGTTTGTTTGAGTGGATTTTGGAAGGTGAGGAAGAGTGTAAAAAAGGGTGGGCTGTCTATTATGGTTGGTTTGTTCTCCAGACGTTTAGCGGTAGTGTTTGAAATGGGTTTAGAAGAATGTTGCGTAGATGTATGTGAGTTTCGCGTGCGAGCTGTTGTTAGATAGGTAGCACTTTGTTAGATCTAATTGGGTCTGCTCTTGTTCTCTAGAATTTTTTTTTTTTTTTTTTTGGTGTAATAAATACTTGGTCGAGTTGACTAAATTTTTAAGTATAGTGATTTGCTCAACATTTTCTAAATAATATTTTAGACAAAGATTAAAAATATGATTGATATCGATAGACAACAAAATATGATTGGTATACTACAATTTTTATTCATTAAAAATAAAAAATTTTTAAATAATAATTTCGTTTTAGCAACGTTTTTATTCATTATTTTTATTATAAAATTTACGAAATTCAAGTTTTCTAAGTTAAAAATTCAAATCTTCTAATTTTTTTGTTTTATTTTTTATTTTACTATAAAATTTGATTAAAGATTGAAATCTTCCTATTAAACTAAAAGTAGCTATGTCAAACACGGATAATCACAGCTTTCTACCTTATATAGTTTTCTTTTAAATTAAAATATTAACGAATTCGTTTAATAAATTGCTTAAATATTTAAATAAAGTACACGTGAAATATATAGAAGATAAAATGTATTCACTATAGCTTTATTGTTCAGAATTTCGTTTGCATCTAAACAACGATTTTGTCCTGCTAAACAGAACTCTAAAGAAATGACCCAGATCAAATAAGTTATTGTCAAAGCATTATAACTAGAAGAAATATTGAAATAACGACTACTCTGCCTCTCCGCAAAATGCACACCAACCAAATCAACAAAAATCCATAATAACAGCGCACTTTATTCATGGAAACGTTCCGGATTTACGACCTCCCAGCGAGAAAAAAAAATCCACATAGCTCCCGACAATTGCGCAATCGCACTCAACAAAGCAAATCTCAAAGCTCAAAGTCTGTTTTATTACAGCCAGGCATAAAAGTCAGGTATGCAAAAAGCCTCCCGAGATCCTGCATACACCACATCGGGCTTCACCTATCCGGCTTTCGCTCACGCGACTCAGCCGAGCGTGCGATTTTCATTCGCGTCTCTTCTCGCCTCTCTTTTTTGCATAAAAATGTCGCTCGAGAATGCGCTTTGCCATAAAACCTTTTTCGAAACGCCGTCGACTTTGAGCTAATAAACGACGGCTCTCGGTTTTGCGTGCGCTCGCGCGCCCGTAACCGGCTGTCATTTCCTCGAGCTACATAAGCTCGCTCTGATTTATCATCGTTTTTTCATCGCGACGCTTGCAAATTATTCGCGCAATTATTGTCGCGATTTTTTTCCAAAGCGATAACATTGAATTCCGATGTTTCGCGAGTCCTGGAATCGATGCGAAAGAGCGCGACGGTTCACAGAAGCCGTTTCTAAGCGAAATGAAAAATGGCTTAGTTTTCTCGGAAGATATGCATTGTGGGGAAATTAATAAGCTTTTCATTAACATTTCAATGGATTCTCGTTCTGTGTGCTGGAATCCCTAATAGCACAAAAACGTTTAAAAAACGTTTTTAAAACGTTGTGTGGAAAACTTTTTAACGTTTTGAGATTTTG
>UELX01006149.1:0-11585 GCA_900480035.1 Eupelmus urozonus | reverse complement strand
ATTTATTTACTTTGAAATATGACGTTACTTTTTCACGTTTTCGAGCGCATACCCCCTTCTTGGATCCGGACCCTCAAATAAGGTATGAAAGATGAATATTATTAATAAATATAAGCAAAAATATCATATGAATATTATAACATTACATAAAAGGAAAATAAGGTAAAAGTATCATAAACATCAACATAATATGAAAAAATACCGTAATACTCTATAAAATACCATGTAATCAACATAAGACCAACAGAGGGGTATCCAAAGTACACCTCACCCTTAAATTATGTAAAAATTAATCATTTATTTAAAACTCATCAATCTAATTATTTATCTGCTCGCCCAACTATATTATGAAGAGTTAAAATTTTAATTAGATAAAAATGTCAAGAAATTCCACTCTTAGCAATTATTATAATAGCTCAGTGGCTTTTAACGTCTCTTAGCACACAAAAGATCCCACCCTTTAACAAGATCCGAGTAAGTAGCACACGTCATTAAGTAAGCTATTCATTTATGGACTACTCTGTCAGTTACGTGTCGCCCTCAGCATCGAATTAGACGAGTATCTCACGTAAGCTCGCACACAAGGTGTATAATTTAAAAAGCTTTTAAACGCAGATCAGAGCGTCAGAAATTTTTAATAACTAATTGTACATTACGCAGTTATTGGTATTGCTTTTACGATTATGGATCAAGATATATATTGTGTATTAGTGAAGTCGCTGCCATGTGTGAATTTTTAATTTGAAAATTATCGTCGCTAAATTTATCTAGAATTACAGAAGATTAAAGATTACTTTTTTTACAAACAGAAAAAAATTTTAAAAAAATTGTATAAAAGTAAGTTGTTATACCGTACTAAACATTGTAAACAATACTAATTTTTTCTGATTAAAATAAGAAATATTAAAAAGTTAAAAATTCATTGCAAACTAAAACACAAAGGTTTCATATAATATATTTACATGTAGGATGGAGTCAAAACCACTGACAAAAGCAGCACTTCCGTTATTTATATCGATCTGGATTTTTGGTGTAGGGGTATTCCAATGCCCCTTAGGAACTCCTAGACCGACTTTCAGTTTAATTTACTCAAGCACTTTGTTTATAGTTTACTGTTTAATTGCCAGCATTGCATATCCTAAATTCATCGAACTAGCGACTTTATTCAACAGCGTCGTTCCCACGAAAATTTATTTTTATACCAACATTTTACTGACCTTTAGTACAATTGCCATGGGATGGTTTCGTAGTGAGGTAAAGCATACTAATATATTTAATTTTTTTTTATATTTTTATATAATTTAATTTTTTTTATATCCGTAAAACTGATCTATACTTTTTCAGGCATTACATCAATACCTCTTAAAAGCGGCACAAGCTGATAATTTGATGGAGCGTATTGGAATAGCTACAAATTATAAATGTATGATACAAAATCAAATTTGGAAGGTAATATTCGGCTTCATTTTTATTCTGGGTATTATGGCAATAAATGCGGTCATAATATTTACTCAAAATTTTACACTTTCTGAAAGAATTTTGCTGACGGGCGTATCGTGTTACCCAATGATGATAATGTTTATTTCTGACGCTATTTTTACTGGCTGCGTAAGGTAAGCGTTTTAGAAAATCATTATAATTATCCTTATTCAGTTATACTTAATTATTTATCTTTCTAATGATAATTAACAGATGTGCATGCTACAGATTTCAAAAATTAAATCAAAAATTAAACACTATGATATCAAGAGATAATAGTTTTCAACATGTGGAGATTGCCGACTTAATAAATAGGCCGGAAGAATCTTCTAGTAATGTTATTACGATTGCTAGAACAAAAAATCCAACCTCTGTCATAAGAATTGCAAAGTAAGCATAGTAGTAGTCTAATTATTAGTTTAAATATTTATTTACATTTTATTCTATCGATTCTCTGATAGAAATTATTCTATATACATCATGCCTGTATTTCCAGATTTTTTCATGATTGTTAATCTTGCTTATTTAAAAGTTAGGTTGCTTAGCTCTCAAGAGATTGTCGGAGCTATATTATTCATACTTTATTTTTAATTAAATTAAATTGATTACATATTCATCATTATTTAATTACTTATAAGCTCCTAGATATTATCATAAAATAACCGATAAAATGACGATACTTGTAAAAATAATATAAGCGCCAAAATCCTGGAAGTACGGGACCGTTAAATACCCGAATTTCACAATATTTTACTATATAGCATAGAATATTTCGCTTTATTACTACTTTTATTGTGTACTTGTATTACTTGGGTAGTGAAATATCTATTTCTACCAGGGTTAGTGCCTTTCACATATTTTTTGCATATTTCTAAAGTATCTACTTTCTTCACCTAATAAAAGTATAAAATATAATACTATCTTTGTTATCGCATTTTTAAGCAATTTAAAATTATAAAGAATCTTATTTATTTGCGAATTAAAAATTTTTACAAATAAAAATTCCTAATTTTTATTACTAATAAGTATGTAATTATTAATTTATATTTTTAAAATTTCGAGAATTTGTTTGCTTCCTCGAAGATACCTTAGCGTATGTGTATACACCTCGACACATGTACAAAATTTCGAGAATTTGGAAAAAAAATTAAAAAGACAGTTTTAGTAACGATATTGTTCAAACAAAGATTAAAGTCGTTTCGTTAAAAAATTAAAGCAAAAATGCGGAATCAAAAGTTTTATTCTAGTTGAATTGAAAGTAGTTACGAGTAGATTGTTAACTGTTCAGCTTGGATAGATTCTATTTCGGAGAGGCTGACACACGCGTATAGATACGTGCATGAATCAGATATCCTATAATTTAGGGTCTTGATACTAAAGTCACTCTAAAATTTTTAATAAATTCTTTCGTTATTTTTTTATTAACTATCAACTATCAAATGAATCTTTAAAGTTGTTAGTACTACGTTAATTGCTAAACAATTACAGTACTTGCTTATATTAATAATAATTATAAATAATGAGTATATATACAAAATTAAATAATACATTTATAATGTTTTAATTTTCTTATATTATTTAACGCAGGCAAATTCACTTGCAGTTAATTAACATGTGCCAAGAAGCAAGTAATGCTTATGGACTGCAAATACTGCTATCTGTAGGAACTGCATTTGCTGTTATTACAGCCAATGCGTATGTGAGTTATGAAATGTTTATAGATAAACATCTTCCTAGAGACTTAATGCTTAAGTTACTCACGTCTTTCCATGTCTGGATTGTTTACTACGGATTGAAGATTGCCTGCTTCAGTTGGGTTTGCAGCGCTTGTGTAGAAAGCGTGAGTAAAACTACACCCAGAGACTTTTGGGGTGGGTACCAATAATCGACAGACTATTTCATATCTGAAAGATCATGTAGAAGAGCAAAAAGTCGAATATTTACAATTTAAAAAAATTCATTTTAACTTTGTCATACAGTATTTTATTTATTTGAATTAGTTTAACTGAGGCTGGCTCCCTTATGAAAAATAGTATATTATGCACCGAAGGAATAAAACAGGTTATGGGCCCCCCGCGTGTGAGTAGCGCCCGAGCGAAGCGAGTTCGGCATATACACATGGCACATAACCTGTTTTACCTGTCGATTGCAATTTACGATTTTTTAATACGCCCCGGCGAAAAAGGGGGTCTTTTTCTCGATATCTAGGATAAAATAAGTACTGCAATTTATTTACCTTATAAAAAAGTACTCCATGCAGATGCAGCGGTGTTGTTTTGATTCGAGCCGCCATGATTTGCGCCGTTGCACATGCGCAGAGCGCTTTTTCCTCAGAGAAATTTAGCACATTCTCAGCTGATTAAAAATAAAGATTTCACTTTAAATCGGAATACCTATGTACGCTAAAAAATCATAAATTGCACTCAAGAAGTAAAGCAGGTTACATTCTTACGTCCAATGCGTGTATGCTGCCCTCACTTCGCACGGGCGCAACTCATACTCAGGGGGTCCATAATCTACTTTATTTCCTTTATCCATCAAGAAAACCGAAAAGTCACTTTATTTTATCTTTTATAAGTTAAAATATCGAATTTGTAAAATAATGAAAAATTATATAAGTAGACCATGTGCAGAATCGAAATATGCTTTTATAACATTAAGCACATAGTAACAAATTTTTTGTTTTGTATAAATTATATAAGAATACTTATTAACATTATACCCAATATTGTAGATAATTTTTTCTCGTTCAAACACAAACAGACCATAAGTCTTTGAATTTCAACTGTTTTCCAACTAGGTACTGATTTCACTATGTTTTCCAGATACTATTTAATTATGTCTTTAGAATTTCAAAATTTAATGTTCTTGCTGGCCTTCTTCATAGATTTCGATTTTACAAAATTTATACTTAAATGACAAAGTTAAAATAAACCTATCGAAATATTGAATATTCTACCTTTTGTATTGCTACAATGTTTCGGATATAAAAAAAATTGTCGAATTTCGTTATAAAAATTATCGCACTGCCCGGTGATAAAGAAAACCAGTTGTCGATGAAATATTTATGTTATTACTTCGTAAAAATAAAAATTTTAATTTAGCTTCTACTTACAATTTTTTAATTGAAAATGGTATGGTAATTTTTATAAAAAAACTTTATTTGTGTACTCTATTTTTGTAGTGTTAGTGTTAATATATCGCTTTTTAACTTTTCTTTATTTTTCAATATAATTTAGCTTATTTTGCATTATTATAACAAGCATTTTTCTTTTTCAAGTACGTAAATTTGATAATACTTTATACGTTATTTTGTCAATTTTGTTATGTTATTTTTGGATATTATTACGATATTTTTTCTATTTCGCTTTATTGTCAGATTATTTTGAAGTGCTTTTTTTACACAATTACCAAGCTGTTATATTTCTCATTTAACGAGTCGTCTAGACGCTAGGGAATGCTCACGTTGAGGAACACTTCGACTAAGAATGCTTATACTGCAAAATTCTCTTACGGACTAATGCTGATGTTAAAGAAAGCTTATGTTGGAATATTAATTTGTTATAAACATAAAGAGTAAAATAATCGATATATTTTTCTTATGAAATTAAAACTAATATAAAAATCTGTTTTGGCAAGTTTAATTGTAGAGAATAGAAATACAAAAAAAAATACGGTAACTTTATTGGACAAAAAAGAAAAAACTGAAATTTTGTAAAAATTTAGAGTTTTGATAGAAATAGTTCTTGACATATTATTACAATTATGCTAAACCAACTTCAAATTTTAGTGATAAACAAAATTAATGGGATAACATTCAAAAAGTCAGACGCCAAGTTATTTTATCAACAAAAGCGATTACCGTGATTTCATAAAGTGGATTCTCGTTAAAGTATACGACAAATTTTTAGACTGAAAATTCTTATCAAGCAGAAAAAGTTAACTTTAAAGAATTCGCGAGAAATTGAATCATGTACAAATATATTATGTACCTATAAACATCTCATGAATTTCTTTATGGTTTCTCAAATTTTCACAATAATTAATAATATTTTCTTTTTTCAGATTTAAATTCATAATCATAAATAACGAATGACTTTAAAAGAAAAGAAATAATAATTAGAAATTTTAATTTTTACTATACTTCTTTCAGGCTACCCAGACAGGGGACGTAATTAATAAACTTTATGACAAGCCTTTCATTGGCGATGAAACAAAAAATGAGGTCAGATAATGTTTTAACTAATAAGATCTACATTTAAGTAAGCATTTCTAATATAATTGTAAAATCAATTACCTAAATTATTTTAGATACGAGATTTTAATATTCAATTAATACAAAAACCGTTGGAGTTTACAGCATGTGGATTTATTACACTTGATTGCAGTTTATTACGAAAGGTAAGTACTTTTTTTTCGCGTATGAATTTTAGAAAATATAAAATTTTTCTATCAGCTACTGCAATAAAATAAATGTTTGTTGTAGATGTTGGCATCAATAGTAACATATTTGATGATTTTGATCGAGCTTAAAAAGAGGTAAATTTAAAAAAAATTGACGCCATGGCATTCTTGTTAGATTTGTGTCAGCCCATGTATACAAAGGAGCATGGTGTAAAGTATAAAAGACGTAGCAAAAGATGAAAACCTCGAGGTGTTCAGGCATTTTGTCAATTCAACTAATGAAGCACACTTATATTACAAAATACAAATTTTGTACTCAAAAACATTTTTTAACTTTGATAAAAACTTTTATTATAAAACAAAAAAGAGCTGTGATTACAAAATATTTTTATGGATGCCATACCTATATCACTCGTGCTTGTGCATACTTCTATTGTTATGATAAACAACATCAGCGCGATCGTATTCAAGGTAGCTGACCAGAAATCAATTTATTAGGTAGTTATGCTTAATTGTAAATATTTTAAGTTTTAAAAAATGAAAGTATTTAAAAACAATAATTTTGTATTCATACCTATTGATATAATTATTATATTTTATCAAATAAGCATTCAGTTTTTTATTAATAAAAATAATAACTATTATAAAGTTATTTTTATTATAATTTGTGTTCTGTTCAAAAGTACCTGATTTATAAAGTTCCTATTTGAAACAAATCATTTATAATTTCTAAAGTGTAAAAATGTACTTAAAGAAGTATTAGAGACCGAAATAATAGTTTTCGGTGGAAATAGAGGTGATCGAAAAGGCTAAAAATATCTATGTTAGACTTTTTCGACGAAGAGTATCTTCATTCAGAGCCTTGCCACGAAGAGTATCCATACTCCCGGGTTTGCCACGAAGAGTATCTCCATCCAGAGGCTTGGCATGAAGAGAATCCATCCTATTTGTGACCAGCCTCTGAATCGAGATACTCTTCCGTTCGTGGCAAGTGCTCAATTTGATTTATCTTCGTAGCAAATGGTTAATATGGATACTCTTCTACTTGAGCTGGCAATTTGGCTTTTCTTCGTAACGGGCATCGAAATAAACTGAAACTTAAAATAAAAATTAGCTTTTATTAAAATAGTTATTTACGACACGAGTGCGGTAAAGTGATTTTATTCCCACCTCAACGATAATGGCCACTTATTTCCCTGAAAAGACGCGTTGAAAATGGTTTATTATTCCCGCAAAACTCGAGGCGGGAAATAATGGCCCATTATTTCCCTCCTAGGCCATTATTTCTCTCCTCGGCTATTATTTTCCTGCTAGCAGTCATTATTTCCCTGCTAGCATTTTTATTAGAAAAAATAAAAAAATTATTGATAAAATCAAATGAAAACAAATAAGTGGCCACAGTTAAGGTGAGAATAAAGTACTATTATATATGCACCTCGAGTTTAATAGTACATTTCGATACGGGTGTGGAAGGTGATTATTTGCCTCGTGAGACGTTTTTCGTGACGTGGTGAAAAGTCGAACGAGGCAAAAATCACCTTACGCACCAGTATCAAACCGTATTTTATGCCACGAGAGCCGAAAATTCATCTTAAAGTTATGATTTTGAGGTTAGAGTGGCATAAAGTAAATTATTCCCTTGGTGGACATTTACGCACGAGTGAAGCGAGTGTGGAAAGTTTACACGAGGTTACAATCACTTTATCGCCCATGTAAGTATCGTACATAATTTTTTAACATGACGTGTGAAAAGCTTGTTTCAATGCACGCGTTTTCGACCAGGCGTGCGGGAAAACGGACGTTCTGCACGTCGTGTGGAAATAGTTATTTACGACTCAAGTGCGGTAAAGTGATTTTAACCTCGTGTGGACGTTTACGCCCGAGCGAAGCGAGGTTGGAAAGTTCACACAAGGTTAAAATCACTTTATCGTTCATGTATCGTACGTAATTTTTTGACACGACTTGCGGAAAGCTTATTTTAATGCACGCGTTTTCGATCAAGCGTACGGGAAAACGAACTTCCCGCACGCGTTGTGGAAAAAATATTATAAAATTACATTGATAATAAATGACGAACAGAAAACTTAAAAAAGGGCCACGCCCGATTGCAAAAGTTTGATAAAATCTGCTAAAATAAAAACAAATGGTGCAATTACACACTTAACCTGATACGGCTATGTTATGTGTACTATCTTATTGGATTTTTACCATAGGACGGTCTACTCAATATTTTGAAATTTTTTATTTTTACTTTATCTCGAGAAATAATATTCTTAAAAGAACTCGACTTTAAAAAAAATAAAAATAAGTTGTATTAAATATGTAAAATGCGCAAATATTTATAAAGGTATTAAATTCAATAAAGCATGAAACTTATAGTAGAGGAGCTAAACGTTAAGGAAGCCAGACGTGTAAATCGCCGCAGAGCAGTCAATTAAGAATTATTCGATCGGCCAATTTGGGCGAAGTGCTCGTCGACGATGAATTACACATCCTCGGCGCGGTAGGTCCGTAATCGGGTGTAGCTCGCTCCCTCATAGGAGGCGCCGATCCGTGAAATTCGCTTGTTGTCGCTTGCCACCTACATATACAGCGGAAAAAAGCTTGTTTTGAAAATAGAAAATTTATGAAGAGCATATTTTTTGACAGAATTGCTTAGCTTGCATAAATTAAGTAATGTAAAAAAAAAAGAAAAAAAGAAGAGGAATCTAAGAAAAACTATTGCCAGAGCGCATAGGAAAACCGCGACGGATATCCAAGAAAGAAAAAAAGCGAGATGCCAGTTTTGTAAATAATGTAGGCGTAGAAAAAGGATCGCGTATGCGTGGAGGGGGGGATGTACGCCCTTGCGAAAGCAAAGGTGTCGAAGCTCGTAAACGCCCGAAGAGGGGAACCGGGGAACGGGTCGAATCGGTAGGTTTATGTGAACGTATATATAGTGTGTAGTACGAGGGTCGCGCGCGCGCGCGAGTGTCGGTCCCCCTTGGGTGCGATAAATCAATTCAGCCCGGTAGCAGGTGGCTGGCTCGCTTACTTCGGCTCGCGCCTCTAATTCCCAATTAATGCGCCGGATCTTTCTCTATCTCTCTCGGCCGTGTCGCTCGCTGTACTTACACTTTGCGACAAAGAAAGAGAGAGAGGCCTAGGTACATTCGACTTATCTAGCTGCGCGCGCTTACTTTTTTTAAACTTTTATTCTCAAGCTCTTTTCGATTTTAATGTTTTTAATTTTAGATAAATAAAAGATTTATAAACTTTAATAAACCGGAGTAATAGCAAAAACTATTATTCCCATCCCCAATACTTCCGCATACACCTCCATATACACATAGGTACTCACAAATACTCATGAAAAAAATTTTTTGGGAATTAAAACTCAGAAAATCAGATTTATAATAAGTTTTACTAGAAATATAGAAAAGCTTTAAAAAAAAGTCTTTTAAAATTTCCGAAAAAGTACAAAATTTTTTGGAACTTTACTGTCTGCTTTCGGATTATAAAATATTATAGTAATTTTTCCAAAAAAATTTTCTCCATTTATATATAATTTGTTCGTTCTAATTCATGGTTGAGTTATGGAAAAGATAAAAACTTCACAACATTTATTTTATTTAGTCATATAATTATACTAGAAACGATGCTTTTTTAAAAATGAAGAAAAGCAAAATACCGCTGAAGATCAGGGCGAGCTATTAGAACGTAAAAGTGTATCGACATACGGCTCGGATTAGGAAAACGAACATCGCAGAAAGGCAAACCGTACTCCCCGTGATCATAATCCTCAAACATCGTTTATCATTCTGTTTTCTCTTCTAAAGCGCTTGTTTGACATTTACCGATTATTCTCAACTCTAATTTATTTTCTGACTTGCTCAATTACACCCTTCTTGGACAATTGAAAATTAAAACAAAATTTTAAATATAAATTTAAGTGAATAAAATAATATTTCGTAACTCGCTGAAACAATTCGATACACCTTATGAAATGTAAAAGCTGACTTTCTTAGTCAAAAGCTAGAAATTTAGCTAGGGTTTACGGCAAAAACTAACATTTGCACAAATTTTGCTTCAACATGTAAATACTTTATTTGCAATCAAGCCTAGAATTTCGTGATTTTTTCTACAAAAATAAGTCTTTGTAAATATCTGCATATTGCAAAAATTTCTGTAATATAAATAAATTGGTCTTTGACGTAAGCCTCTAGAAAGTATTGATCTATACATTAGCGAAAAGCGATAGATGCTACTCTTTATAGCAAAAGTCAATGAGATTATACCAAAAGACCACCTGATATCCGGTTCACAGATCTTGATGAAACATCGGGAAATAAATAAAATTCTAGTTGTCCATTCAAACACTTCGGAATTTTCAAATTATGAACATTTGAACTCTTATTTTATAAAATATATATAACTTATAAAATATCTCATCTGAACTAAAAAGAGTAAAAAATAATTTGTGAGCATCTCATAAAAAATAATACAAAAAAAGTTAGTTGAAAATGCAAATATATTGGACTAAATGAAAATAATGATTCGGCGACGCTTATCGTCCTCCTCATGCTATATTTATATATATAAAATAAATATTCTTTTTTCAACTTTCAAATCAATAGATTAAAACTTTCTATTTTTTGTAATTTTGGCCACCGCAAGCAAAACTTCGGCCTTCATAAAATGTACAAACTTTATATAGTATAGCTAATATTTATGTTTTAAACAGTACCAGTCTCCCTTACATATTATATTACTCATATATTTGTAAACCTTTCAAAGCTTTCTTTACAACTACTTTATAAGAGAATACCTTTCGAATTAATATTTATTGTAGAAGAAAAACTTTTGTTTGTTTTCATGTCGCAACGAAGCATTATCAAGACGTTTATTCTGCATTAACATCTGATTATGATTTTTTTATAGGAAGAATGTAATAAATTATTAATATGAACATTATCATATAATAATTTGATATATTTTATATTTGTAAATATACTTATTAATGCATTAAAAATCTATTGTTTTAAAAAGGCATAAACCGTATGCTCAGCAAATAAGGTAGATTATGCCAACTCACCCATTTCAGTTGTCTCGTGCGAATAATGTATGTTCGTTTATGCCGTCCGTCGGCTTTGCTTTGGTCGGCAATATCAGAGACATTCTACTTGCCGACCATGGTAAATTATATTGCAATAAATATTCAATAGTATACAATACACAGTATTTAGCATGAATTTTGACAAATTAACTATTTCTTTAATACTCTTTCAACCACTTAACAGGGTTCAATAGTCCTACTATTACCCACTATGCAGAATAAAACAGTTTTTTGATTATTAAGTTGTCTCCTATAATGATACAAAACTATCTCTGCAAAATTTCAAGTCAATATACTGAAGCTTTTAAGAATGGCATTTGAACGAATTTTTTTGAACATTAACAAAATTTTTAGATTTGCAATATATTTTTATTTCCATGACCAATGGTTTCAATAACCATTAGCGAGAGTTGATTTTTACGATCAACTCTGTCATAAGACATGAATTTTAAATGTAACTGAGTTTGTACTGAGGTGTGCAATAAAATAAATATTATTGTTATTATTATTATTATTATCTAATTAACATCTTGTTACCCGCATGTAATAATGCGAATCTGTAAAGACTCTTCGCGCGTTTGAAACTTCGCGCCATACTGCCAGCGGG